>JBBPBX010013592.1:15103-30836 GCA_038048925.1 Garcialebias charrua
CTACATTAGCTATGTAGATTGTAAAGAGAGTGGGTCCTAAAACTGAGCCTTGTGGTACACCATTTTTAACTGTTAATTAAATAAATCAATAAAAATATATTCTATTCTAAATAGCTGGAAAAAGTACCGTTATGTTGAACACATTGCCTCCGATTGGAAAGATAGTTAGAAAACCAACCGATGGTGTGATCAGAGAAACCGATTTCTGAGAGCTTATGACACAGGATGTTATGATCCACAGTGTCAAAAGCTTTAGACAGGTCTAAGAAAAGTGCAGCACAATAGTCCTTAGCATCCAATGCTTCAACAACATCATTCAGAACCTTCAGAGAAGCAGTTGTTGTGCTATGTTTTTTCCTGAAACCAGATTGATGAAGAGGTAAGATGTTAAATGAGTCCAGATAATTTTTGATCTGAGAGTTTATCAGTTTTTCTAGAACCTTGGCTAAGATGCAGAGTTTAGAGATCGGTCGATAATTGTTCAGTGAGGTGGGGTCACCTCCCTTCAGCAAAGGAAGAACAAATGCTGTTTTCCAAGCATCCGGAATGGTGTTTTGGCTTATGGACAGATTAAAGATGTGGGTCACAGGGACTGTGATGATATGAGCAGCCAGCCTTAAGAAGTAAGGTGGAAGTTCATCTGGACCTGCAGATTTTTTTGGATCAAGATCATTTAACAGTTTATTTACCTCACTGACTGAGAACGGAGAAAAAGAGAAGGTGTGATTAACAGATGGTTGACTTGTAGGAGGGATTTGATTTGTAGAAGTTTGATTATTAGATAAAGTGGCTGATTTTCCGTTTGTAACTGTGTCAAATAATGAACTAGAAGCAACAAAATGTTTATTGAAACAGTTCAGGATCTCGTGCTTATTTGACACAGGAACAGAGTCAACAAGAAATTGTGATGGGAGGTCAGATGATTGGGGGGTGCCTGAGAGAGATTTAATGGTTTTCCAGAATTTTTTTGGATCATTTAGATTTTTGGAGGTCTGAGATAAGAAGTAGTTACGTTTTGCGGCTTTGATGGCAGTTGTGCATTTATTCCTTAGCTGCCGAAATTTCAACCAATCAGTGTCTGAGTGTGATTTTCTTGCTGCGGCCCAAAGATGATCTCTCCAGTGTAGGAGATCAGCTAGTTCAGGAGTAAACCAGGGGCTGTCACGGCCCTTTATCCTGAACTGCCGGAAAGGTGCGTGTTTGTTTACAAAGAGAATGAAACTATTATGAAAATAGTTCCAAGCGGTGTTCACGTCATTGATTTGTAGGATATGTTGCCAATCAAAGTGGGATAGATCCCAAAGGAATGACTGTTCACAGAAACGTTTCAAATCCCTTTTTTGAATTATTCTGGGCTTAGCAGGTGGAAGTTTAGTAGATCTAAGAGCTGCTATTACGGAATGATCACTCAAAACGTTAGCAAATACACCTATACCAGGAAATTTGTGAGGAGCATTTGTGAATGTATTGTTGCCAGATCCAAGCAAACAGTTGCCAGAATGCACACTGACAAAATAAGAGAGTTCTCAGATCTTGTTCTGGTAAGATCTGGTTCAAATTAAGCGCTGGTCTCAATTCCAATGAGATACAGGCTTTAGAGAAAACATGCATCTTATAAAAACAACAGAAACTGAAAGTTATGCACCATAACTCATGTTCCCTGAAGGAAGGGAACAAGATGCAACATAATTGCTATGGGAAATTGCACCCCGCGTGATTACCTGAAGGAATACATTCACGCCTTTACGGCCGGGGCGTCAGCGTCACGCCAGAGTCCCCCCTCTGGGTATTTAAGACGCGGACGCCCATCCCACTTTCTCCAAAATGCACTTCACCGAGCTTTCAGCATTGAAAAGGGCCAGGTATGTTGCACCTCGTTCCCTTCCTTCAGGGAACATGAGTTATGGTGCATAACTTTCAGTTCCCTTATCAGTCAGTCACTTGGTGCAACATAATTGCTATGGGAACGTAATTCATTCACGCCCTTGAAATGCTCAGTAAAATGCATGCTAGTGTGAACGTCCACCTTTATTCAATAGGCATCTCAAAGCTGCTTTCTACTGTGTGTTAGAAAGGACAGCCTGAGTGACATCACACGCAGTAACGTCCAAACTGTAATGCTTTGCAAACGTATTTGTTGAGCTCCAGTTCGCAGCCGCACAGATGTCTGCAACTGGTACACCCTTGAACAATGACCAGGAGGTGGCCAAGCCCCGAGTGGAGTGAGCACGCACTCCAGAGGGCACCTGTTGACCTTTGCTACTGTATGCCCTTTTAATGGCCTCAGTCACCCAGTGTGAGAGGCGCTGCTTTGATAGGGCCCTGCCAGTAGCTAGGGCCGCAAAGCACGCAAACAGTTGGTTTGTTTTCCTCCATTTGGCTGTTCTCTGCATGTAAGCGCTTAAAGCCCTCATGGGGCAGAGTGCCTTCAGCCTTTTCTGTTCCGGAGTGAGGACAGGAGCAGGAGGAAAAGAAGAGAGATCAAAGTCCAGACTTCTGGGGTTCAGAGTCGAGACCTTGGGGATATATGCAGGATTAGGCCTTAGGGTGACCTTTGCCCGTCAGGGGCAAAACTAGTACACATTGGGTGCACGGACAGAGCATGGAGGTCACCCACACGTTTCACCAAGCACAGAGCCAGTAGCAGAGTGGTCTTATAAGATAAAAAAATCTATCTTCATGTCGCTCAGTGGTTCGAATGGGGGATCACAGAGAGCTCCCAAGACCAGACTAAGATCCCATCCAGGGGTCAAGATCCTGCTGGGGGGTCTCTTTCTTAGCACGCCCTTCATAAATCTTATTATGAGCGGGTGCGCACCAGGTGTCCTGCTCCCCCAGCCCTCGTGACAAGCCGAAATTGCTGATAAAAACACCTTAATGGTTGAGAAAGAATGACCTTTCTCCAGCAGGCCTTGAAGAAAGGTGAAGAACTGGACCAAGTCACATGAATAAGAAATAATATTTCTTTCCATGCACCAAGCTTCAAAAATACGCCATTTCCGGGCGTAGAGAGACTGTGTTGACATAGCTCGGGCATTCTGAATGGTATTTACCACGTTCTCGGGCAGGCCTAAGGCCACCAGCTTGTTTCTCTCAAACACCAAGCTGAAATCTGCCATAGTTCTCAGCATAAGCGGCGAGGCTGTTCCTTCTAGTGACGTGGTGGGTCCCTGGAGAGGAGCAGGTGGCGGAACCAGCTCTTCCTCAAGGACCCTGATTTCTGTGGCCCCTTGAGGGCCAACCAAGTTAGGAAGAGGGCCCTCTTGCAAATGTGCTGCCATACCACTCTGATCGAGAGTGTTGGGAGGCAGAAGCAATCTGCTGTCATCATCGGGCAAAAGCGGAACAGAATGCCTTTTTTTCCTCTATTTGTGGGGAGTCATGGTCCGGAGGGGGTGCAAGTTCTGAATACGAGCAGACCTCCTGACTCCAGCCCGTTTCATGGTCGGGCCCGGTTCACTGGCCTCCGGCCTCATCAGTGCCCTGGAGCCTGATGAACCTCCGGGGAGCTGTGATTCACCCGATGGGAGGGTGTCGTTTGAAAGCAGAACTGATTCAGTACAGCAAACGCGGTCACACGTTGCAGGATCATTGCTTGAGCAGGGCGTGTCGCCCACTGAGGATAAGGGAACAGCTTCAGCATGAGGATGTGAAGCTGCTCGAGATAATGATACTGGTTTTGGCCTGTGGGCTTCTGTCCTGACCCACCGTCACTTACTGGAATCCGTTGAATAGGAGCTGGTGGCCAGGAAGGTGGTTTGTCAGGTTCTGTCGGCGCATAACCCTGGAGTGCGGACGTGTCACAGGTTTGTTTGATTTGTGTATTGCCGGCCCAGTGGCTTACAATGGGACGGGGGATGGAACAGGTGACCCCGCTCACCTGTCTCTGTGAGGACTGACGGGCCTGTTTGCAGACGTCTCTGGCACTGTCTGTTGCAGACAGTCCCGAGGCACCCAGCTGGGGCTTATTGATTAGACTAACACCTCGTGAGCCACGAGGGAGGGGGGAATGATGGCCCCCGCCCTTTATATCGGCTGGAAGAACAGAGGGGGCCATGCTGCTGATGTTACAGTGTTTTTTTGTTGTTTTTTTTGAGTCAAGAAAACAGAGAGGGACTGTTTTGAGCTTTATTCGTGCCTTTGTGTAACGACATATTTGACTTTATGTCACTCACAGCAGAAAAGACATGATTCGTGCATAAAACAAAGTCACCAGCTTTTTGTACCGTGTTACAAACAAAGTCTGGACGTGAAAAGGTAATTTCTCGTACCGCATGGGCGGGTGATCCTGTAAAGTCAAGAAGAGGGCCTGGTTCATCAGGCATGCTTCTGTCTGGCGTCCCGGTTTGCCGAGTAGGTCCTGTGTCAGACCGCCTGGAGGGGAACAAATCTGTTTTTACCCCAGGCGTGTTCGGCCCGAGGTGGGTCCGGCAGTGGTCTCTGCCTGTGCTCGGCCTCGCATGCCGGCCACTTTTGCGGTGGGACATGTGTACCTGAGTGGTGTTGAGGCTACGCGAGTCCGCCCCCAGCTGACTCCCTGGGGGGGTGAAAGCTCTTCTGGGGATGCCTACCCGGAGAGCCTCAGCCTGTTTACACCTCTGGTCCAGCCTGGTCTGAATTAGATCCAGAGCCTTTCCAAATAATCCCGTCAGTTCTATCGAGTGGTGCAGAAAAGGAATTCTTTGTCCCTCCGGGAGGTCAGTTAGGGTCATCCACAGATGGGGTTGTGCGATGACCACCTCAGCCATGCCTCTGCCTTGTGCAATAGCTGTTGTCCCCATCATGCGGAGCACAAAGTCTGTTACCCTGCGGGCTTCTTCCAATACGGAAGACAATACAGACAACATCTACTACAGTTCACTTTCAGATGATGTGAAATTGTTCTGTTTCACTTAAACCCCTGCTTGACTGCTGCTCTGAGGTAAAGGTTTGGATGGGTTCAAATTTCCTGAATTCTAATGAGGTAATCTAAAGTAATCATTTTTGGACCCAGTGACAACCAAAGTGCTCCTCTTACAAATTTGGTTATCTTGGAGCCATTTGTAAAATTTCATGTAAAAAAATAATAAAATAAAATTGGAAGTAATAGTTGATTCTTAATTTTAACTTTGAAAAACAGATTTGTTCTGTTGTTAAAAGATCCTTTAAAAAAACAGATTATTATCTAAACCATTTTTATCCTTTAAAGGCTTTGAATGGCAGATTCATGCATGCCTCCCAACTCGACCACTGCAACTCTTTGAATATCGATGCTAACTGAGCCAGCCTCTCGCAGCTACAGTTGGTCCAGAATGCTNATATATATATATATATACATACAGTATCCCTCGACTTATGGTGGCCTCGACTTATGGTGGCCTCGACTTACAACGTTTCGGCTATACGAACGTGTGTAGAAATGGAACTCGTTCGTAAGTCGGGGATCAATTGTACAATCCCACCTTCAGATAAAAGTGGCCAATACAGGTAGTCCTCGACTTACGGCGTTTCAGCTATACGAACGTGTGTAGAAATGGAACTCGTTCGTAAGTAAGTCAGGGATCACCTGTACAATCCCGCCTTAGATAAAAGTGACCAATACAGGTAGTCCTCGATTTACGGCGTTTCGGCTATACGAACGGGTGTAGAAATGGAACTTGTTCGTAAGTCGGGGATCACCTATACAATCCCGCCTTCAGATAAAAGTGACCAATACAATCCCACCTTCAGATAAAAGTGGCCAATACAGGTAGTCCTCGACTTACGACGATTCGGCTATACGAACGGGTGTAGAAATGGAACTCGTTCGTAAGTCGGGGATCACCTGTACAATCCCGCCTTCAGATAAAAGTGACCAATACAATCCCACCTTCAGATAAAATTGGCCAATACAGGTAGTCCTCGACTTACGGCGTTTCGGTTATACGAACGGTTGTAGAAATGGAACTCGTTCGTAAGTCGGGGATCACCTGTACAATCCCCTCTTCAGATAAAAGTGACCAATACAATCCCACCTTCAGATAAAAGTGGCCAATACAGGTCGTCCTCGACTTACGGCGTTTCGGCTATACGAATGGGTGTAGAAATGGAACTCGTTCGTAAGACGGGGATCACCTGTACAATCCCGCCTTCAGATAAAAGTGACCAATAAATCACATATATATATATATATATATATATATATACATATATATATATATATATATATATATATATATATATATATATACATATATATATATATATATATATATATATATACATATATATATATATATATATATATATATATATATATATATATATATATATATATATATATATATACATATATATGGTAAATGGAGCTTATTTATATAGCGCTTTCCAGCCCCCTGTGAGGGACCCCAAAGCGCTTTACAATACCAACCATCCACCCATTCATACACACATTCATACACCGGTAGCGGTGACTGCCATGCAAGGCGCCTTCCAGTCCTACCGGGAGCAACTCGGGGTTAAGTGTCTTGCCCAGGGACACAACGACACATGGTGTGAGTAACCGGGATTCGAACCTCCAGCCTTCCGATCGGGGGACGATTGCCATTACCACTACACCACGGCCGCCCATAATATATATATTATATATATATATATACATATATATATATACATATACTGTGTATATATATATATATATGTATATACTGTATATACATACTGTATATATGTGGGTGCATATATGTGTATATATACATATATTTATTTATATATATATATATATTACTATATATATATATATATATATATATATATATATTTATATATTTATATACACGACCCTGTGTACATACTCTCGTTTTCATCACATGTACCACATGTGGTGCAAATGACGATAAAGACTCTCTGACTCTGATATATAAATATGCCCCCAAGGCCTCATCCACACCAACAGAATGGCCTCATATACATACCAATGGCTGCAAAAAAGCTAATTCAATGAGCCATTTGACTAACTCCCATGGGAACTATAGTTAGAATATCCGAATGGCTCACATGTGGTAGTGCTTAAGCCGCTGACGCCCATCCATCATTCTCCAAAATGCACTTCACCGAGTTTCTGCGGCCATCTGGGGGCTATCAGGATCAGGGAGAGGGCTCCCTGACGCACACGTTCCAGTGTCACCTCGATCAGAGAGACAGGTGGAAAAGCATAGTACAGCACCCTTGCTGGCCAGTCATGTGCCAGAGCATCCGTTCCCAACGGTGCATCTGTTTCCTTCAAAGAGAAGTAAAGGTCACACTGTGAGCTAGCTCTGCAAGCGAACAAGTCCACTGAGGCTCTCCTAAATCGTGACCAGACCTGCTCCACAACCCATGGGTTCAGGCTCCATTCTGACGCCAAGAGAGACCCTCTCGAGAGGGCATCCGCTCCATAATTTAGTTCACCGGGAACATGAGTCGCCCTGAACGACAAGATTCTCGGAGCACACCACGTGAGCATCTTCTGCGTCAGTCCGAGGAGGGCCTGGGACCTTGTCCCTCCCTCTCTGTTGATGAAGGACACTATGGTCCTGTTATCTGATTTCACCAGGACGTGCTGCCCTGCAATCAGACCTTTGTCAAAAGTATTTTACTGACAGGAATACGGCCAACAATTCCAGGAAGTTGATATGTAATCTCGTTTCCTGTTAATTCCAAAGGCCACGGGCGTTCTGATTTCTGCAGATCGCCCCCATCCTGTTTTTGAGACGTCCGTTGTGATGACCACACGAGATGACACCCTACCCAGCAGGACCCCTTCCGTGAAGATAGACAAGTCTCTCCAAGGTTCCAGGGCTCTCAGGCACTCTGAATCTATTCTAACCTTTCCTGCTCGACCAAGCAGGGCGGGTTGTGTCTGTTGGTTTAGCCATACTTGTAGGGCCCGCATTTTCAGCAATGCGTGTGGCACACACGGTATGGCTGCCGCCAAGAGGCCTAAAAGGCGTTGGCACGTTTTCATGGGAACCCGCTGATCCAGTTTAAATTTTGCCAGGCAATGGTGAATCGAGGAAACTCGTTCCTTTGAGAGCCATGCTCTGTACCGGACGGTGTCGATCTGAACTCCCAGAAATACGGTAACCCGTGATGGAGTTAGGTCACTCTTTTGTAGGTTTATGACAAAACCGAGAGACTCCAGGTGAGAGATCACCCTGTAGGAGTGTGACTGGGCCTGTATTCTGCTTCCAGCCAGAATCAGGAGGTCATCCAGGTAGTTCATAACCCTGAGTCCTTGATTCCTAAGGGGGGTCAGGGCTGCGTCCAGACATTTAGTAAATGTACGAGGAGCCGTCTTCAAACCGAAGGGTAAGGCTTTGAATTCATAAGCCTTTCCCTCGAAAGCAAAACGGAGGAATTTTCTGTGTTTCCTCCACACGCCTACATGGAAATAGGCATCTTTCAAATCCATTGTACATGCGTAGTCTCCTGGTCTCACAGACTGGAGAACCTGCCGCAGTGTAAGCATCTTGAACTTAAAAGTTTTTATGCTCTTGTTCAGAGTCCTGAAATCCAGGATCGGTCACAGGGAATGATCCTTTTTGGGCACCAGGAAGTACTTGCTGTAGTGGCCGGAGCGTAGTTTGCGTTTCGGGACCAAACTTATTACTCCCTTCTGCAACATCGTCAATACTTCCTCCCTCAGCACGTGTGCGCGCGCAGGGTTAGATGTTAGATTGCAGTACCCATGTGAAGGGGCGCGGTCTCCTGGTGAACTGCAGCTTGAGCCCATGACATATAGTCGTCAAGACCCATTCGTTTGGTAGACACGCCCTCCAGGCCTACGCGTACGCCAGGAGCCTGGAAGGCATGTCCAATTGCTGCTCATCATGTTTGAGTGCAGGAGGGGTGGACTTTGACCCCTCTTGCGCTTTCTCGAGCAGGCTGGTCAGCCCAACAGAAGATATTGCGAGATCTGACTGTCTCAGTCAGAGCTCGTGTATCTTGCTGCGGTTCATAGTTTGACCACGTGGTCTGTGTTTTATGAAAGTGGGACTCGAGTCAAGAACCAGGGTAGTCTGTGCTTTGGTACTTTTATTTTCGTACATGCATGAAACAGTGTTTGTTTTGATTACACATACAGTAGGCGAGTCATGTTTAGTGCGCGCACACATGTCACCAGCTCCTCGTAGTGTTTTACAAGTGGAGACTGGGCTCAAAAGGTCAGGTTCCCATACCGCGTGGGTAGGCAAACCTGTAAAATTATTAATTTGTCCTGTTTCATCAGGCCCGAATCTGCTTTCCACACGGGGTCATTGAAGAGGCCCTTGGCCGATACTGGAAATTCTCACTTTCACCAACAGGTCTCTTCCGTGGGGGGCGACGCATGTCTTCCTTTGGGAGTGCAAAGCCTTTCCTCGGCAGCCCCTCGCGGAGGGCTTCCTCCTGTTTGCGTCTTTGTTCCAGCCTGGCCTGGATGCGTTCCAGGGCTCCCCTGAAGAGTCCCGTCAGCTCAATCGGGTGCTGGAGGAGAGGGGACCTCTGGTTTTCTGCGAGGTCCGTTAAAGTCAACCAAAGATGGCACTGGGCGACAACCATTTCCGCCATTGCTCTGCCTTGCATGATGGCTATTGTCCCAATTATGCGGAGCACAAAGTCAGAGGCGCGGTGGACCTCCTCCATGGCCTCCGTTGCGGCTTGTTCGTTTGTCGTTACCTGGAGTTCCTGCAACTTTTCTGCCAGATACGCCTGCATCATGGTTGAGGCGTTCATCGCGCGAGCCGCGAGACCCTGAGCCTTGTAGCACTTTTCAAGCTGTTTCTCCGAAGCGCGGCAGGCCCTGCTGGGCAGCGCTGGCTTCGCCCCCGTAGCTGCGGAGGCCAGATGAGCCGCCAGGGTCTCCTCTATCAGGGGTGCGCTGGCGAGGCCTGCTGCCTTCATTCCAGCGACATCCAGGAGTCGGGATAGTGGCAGCGTCATGGGAGCTCCGGGTTCCACCCAGGAGCGTGTGAGCTCCATGAGGAAGTCCGGGAAAATGGGCATTTTTTGCGACGTCGTCGGCTGCTGCTTCGCATAGAAGTAGTTTCCCGCCAGCCTCGTAACCTGTTGGCGAGGCGTGGGGTCTGGCCACGCGACCTGCAGGCGTCCGCCGCCCTATGGCACAGGTCGAACAGAGCAGGGACTGACACGTCAGGTTCCGATAGAATTTGCGCCAGGTTCTGGGAGGAATCCACACTTTCCCCTCTGTAACCGTACATGGCGTCTTGGTCAGACACTTCGGGCGTCGAGTCCTCGATGGGAACCGAGGAGTCCGACACATTCTCATCCCCGACTTGACCACTGCATTCCAGGTCCACGTTCTCGAGCTCTGGCTTGGGAGCGAGCAGCTTCGTGAGGCGTGCGGCCTTCAGCGCCGCGGCCTTCACCATGGATTTAGCCAACGCGTCCGCACAGCGTTTCCTCACTACCGCCGGCATCCGACAGCAGTGGGAGCAGGAGTCGGGGGATTCCAGCGCTTTTCTTGCGTGCAGAATCCCTAGGCAGACAGGACAGGCCTCGTGGGTGTCCGTCGCCGAGAGGGAGTAGCCGCAGCCGCTGGGGCAGGGCGCGAGCGAGGGCTTGTCGTCCTGCTGGCTTTCTTCTGAGTCTTTGTCCTCCGTTTTCCCTTCTCGGGAGCCATGTCCAGAGACGAGAAGCGTCGAGGCTGTTCCTAATTTCCTTTTGTTCGAAGCCGTCCTCTCCGTCGTCTTGCTTTCGCTGGCTAGCCTGCTAATGGTTAGCAGGGAGTGTTGTGACGCAGTTAGCGCCGTCGAGCGAAGCAGCTGCGGAGAGAGAAGAAAACTTTGAGGTAAGTAGAAAAACGCTGGACTAGCTTTCGCCAGCCCAGCAGTACGCAGGAAAAATTTCTCTGTACGCTCAGCGTAGGGAGCAAGCTCACCTCTGATCGAGCGATGCGACAACAGAGAAGTCCCACGAAGTTCAGGTTTTAAGCTAGGTGAAGGGCAATAATAGGATGATGGATGGGCGTCAGCGGCTTAAATACCCAGAGGGAGGGGACTCTGGCGTGACGCTGACGCCCCTGCCGAAAAGGCGTGAATGTATTCCTTCAGGTAATCGTGCGGGGATGCAATTTCCCATAGCAATATGTTGCACTGAGTGACATGACTGATAAGGGAACTAGATTTTACATCATGCTTAGTGCTTTGAAAGCAACCAGAAAAAAAAAAAAACTGTTGATCTGGTCACATTTCAGTTAGCATTTAAAATGTTGTTTTGATTTCTGGCAACAAAATAATAAAAGTATGTGAACAAGAGCAGCTTTATTTGAAACTTACCCATAATATGATACAAAGTATCACAGAAAACAGACACGCAAACAGATGTTAAAGCTAAATTTTGTGTTTTAGATGTTTAGCTAAATGCTAAAGATGTTGAACACAGTTTTAATTTTTGAGAACCCAACTTTGAACCGGTGAAGTGTCCACTTGCGCAACACTCACTGTGGTGCAACTTCTCGTTGCATCACTCCGCTGTGACATACGTCCCACATGCACACAAGTTCAGTTTTGATAGTTTTACATAATACGCTGCTCCTTTTCCGCTTCTCTCTATAATCTTTTCATTAAAGTGCAAATTGCTTTGCGTGGGTGGAACAGCGTTGAACAAATCATTTATGTAAAGAGCTGCACTGTTTGGAAAAGCTTCTCACCTGCCTTCTAACATGTGCAGTAATGATAAGAGGTGAACCTGAGACAGAGATTTCACCTCAAAAAGCCTTCAACAAAGTACAAGTGTCTGTTTTGCAGCCACAGACTGTCTTACTCATAACTCCCGAATGCACAAACACTACAAACAGCACATCCTCAGAGTGAGAGTGCTTGTGGTCGACTGATTGGGTCCCCGGTGAAGAGAGTCACTCGTAAGCTGCAGAGTGCTCCTTCAGCCACTCTGCTATCTTCAAATGGGCCATACAGGGTTGTTATCTACGTTCAGAGATGAATGTTAGAGCTAATGCCCAGGATCTGTGTGCAGGCCTCTGGAGGAGTTTGTTGCAAAAATGAGATATATTTTGTTTGAAACATCTGTCAGCAGCATTTACTAAATTCTTGACTGCTCAAAACTTCAACTTGCATCTACCATAGGGAATAACCATGGGACTGAATGAAACATACAAAAGTGTACTGTTGGACTCTGTGGTAGCACTGCTGTCTTTTTTTTGTTTTTTGTTTTTTTGTTCACAAATCATGTTTCCTTTAAAAAAGCCAAAAGTCCACACTGAAACACAAAGTAGACACACATTTCATGTTCAAGATTGCTCCAAAACTGGAAAGAAAACTCTAAAATACTTCAAAACATCTAGAATTTTGTAACTGAAGTGTTATTTTTTTCCATTGTTAGTTAGAGATGAAAAACAATTAACTGCTTCACTCAGAAGGAAATTATAGTCAACGTGTGGGTTTTCCTGCTCTGGTAATCAAGAGTCAGATAAATTAATTTTCTTCATGTGTTTATCAGTAAATTTAAATCTCAGAAGGTTGTCACGCAAGATTCAATTCAAGATTCAATCTAATTACTGTTTTTCTTTTACAATTTATACATTTGGATGTAACTGGGACCCTGTGTACACAATTTCGTTCCACCTCGTGTACCACATGTGGTGCAAAAGACAAATAAAGAACCTTGAATCAATTCAGTTTATTTATATATTATACAAGATTAGGACAACTGTGCATATAAGGAATGAGTCTTACCTATGTGTTTTCCATACATGTGGTAGAAGAAGCCAAAACAGTAGGCAGGTGGGTTGGCGATGCCGTAGGGGTTTTTAGGTGCCACGTTGAATAAGGGACTTATGAGCCGTGCCTGGTCTCCATCCTTACGTGGTCTTGATGTCTCAATGTACATGTAGAAACCTTGAAACACACACAAACACACATGTAAAGTATGATTCTCTGCAAAAATGATAATCAACACCAATTAAGAAAATAAACTTTTCCTATTTTTTCAGGTCAAACTATTCATTTAGTATGAAACTGAAACATTGAAGTCAGAGTCAGAGTCAGAGTCAGAGAGTCTTTATTGTCATTTGCACCGCATGTAGTACATGTGATGAAAACGAAATTATGTACACGGGGTCCCAGTTACATCCAACAACAACTACAAGAGAAACAACAAATGCAAGAGAAAAACAGTAATAACATTCTAGGATTAACTAAGAGAAGCATCAGCTAGTAATACTCTAAGCCCTAATGTAGTAGAAAAACATCGTTATAAACAGCAGCACGAACATGAGTCATTATGAGCAGATGGTCACAGGTGAAACGCAGCAACAAGAAACAGATCAGCATCAACATGATGTGATATTTTGCAGTGTTTATTCTTGTTATTTATTTATTCATGAGTCTGACAGCCTCAGGGTAGAAGCTGTTCCTCAGTCTAGTGGTTCTACATTTGATGCTCCTCAACCTCCGTCCTGAGGGGAGTGGGGCAAAGAGCGAGTGTGCTGGGTGAGTGAGATCCTTCATGATGCAGGTGGCTCTTTTCCTGCACCTGGAGGTGTAAACGTCCGCGATGGTGGGGAGTCTGACTCCAACAGACTTCTGTGCAGCCTTCACCACTCTCTGTAGAGCTTTCCTCTCTTCAACTGTGCAGCCTCCATGCCACACATTGATGCTGGAGCACAGGACGCTCTCCACTGCACACCTGTAGAACGAGGTGAGAACTGGGCTGCTCAGACCAGCACGTCTCAGCCGTCTGAGGAAGTAGAGTCTCTGATGACCTTTCTTGATCAGGCTGGTGGTGTTGTTGCTCCAGCTGAGGTTATCATTCAAGTGTACACCCAAGTATTTGTAGCTGGAGACCACTTCCACTGCAGACCCACCCATTTTCAGTGGGGCGTGGGTGTGTTTGTTCCTCCTGAAGTCCACAATCATCTCCTTTGTCTTCTTCACATTCATGTGAAGGTTATTCTCTTTGCACCAGCTCTCCAGGTGCTCCACCTCCTGTCTGTAGCTGGACTCATCATTGTTTGTGATGCAGCCCACCACAGCTGTATCATCTGCAAACTTAACAATATGACAGCCTGGAAGTGTGGCTGTACAATCATATGTGAGCAGAGTGAACAGAAGGGGGCTCAGCACACATCCTTGGGGAGAGCCAGTGCTGAGGGTTATGGTGGAGGAGGAGAAGTTGTGGATCTTCACGGACTGTGGTCTGTTTGTTAAGAAGTCTAGTATCCAGTTACAAATAGAGGGGCTTAGTCCAAGTGTAGATAGTTTGTCTATCAGAGTTTGGGGGATCATGGTGTTGAAGGCAGATGTGAAGTCCACAAAGAGCAGGCGCACGTATGAGTCCTTCTGATCCAGGTGGGTGAGAGCAGTGTGGACCACGGAAGAAATGGCGTCCTCTGTTGATCGGTTCTCACGGTATGCGTATTGATGAGGGTCCACGTTGGTGTTCACGGTTTTCTTTATGTGGGACATGACCAGTTTCTCAAAACATTTAGCGACCACCGGGGTGAGAGCCACCGGTCTATAGTCATTCAGACCAGTCACTGTGGAGCTCTTTGGAACTGGGATGATGGTGGCAGTCTTCAGGCAGGTGGGAACTGACTCCAGTGAAAGTGAGGTGGTGAAGATGTCAGCCAGCACCTCACAGAGCTGGTCTGCACATTCCTTCAGAACAACTGAATGTTGAGCAATTAATTATTGTATGGTTTGGAGACAGTGGCTTTGACAAAAAAGATGAGAAATAACTGGAAGTGGCAGAAATGAAGCTGTTGAGGTTCTCCGTAGGAGTGACAAGGATGGATAAGATTAGGAATGAGATCATCAGAGGTATGGCACAGGTTGAACAACTGGGAGATAAAGTTAGAGAGGCCAGACTGAGATGGTTTGGACATGTCCAGAGGAGGGACAGTGGGTATATTGGTAGAAGGATGTTAGAAATGCAGCTGCCAGGAAGACAAAGAGGAGATATATGGATGCAGTTAGAGAGGACATGGAGGTAGTTGGAGTGAGGACAGAGTGAGATGGAGGAGGATGACTCGCTGTGGTGACCCCTGAAAACAGAACAGTTGAAAGAAGAAGAAATATGAAGTTGCAAAAATGTTCTGCTCTCCCATAAGTTACTACAGTTATTCCTGTCTGTTTATGTTTGCTAAAGCTTGAATTAGTCAGTTTGACTCTAAAGTAATATAAAAGACCCTTCTTGTAAAACCCACATTCAACAGCTTTGCATTAGAGAGCTGTCTGCAATCCAAGTCACTATCATCTGCTCCCGTAGGACTCGTCTGCTTTGAATTAAAATTTAGGGAGGTGTGACTTGATAAAACAAGAATTAACAAAGACTAGTTTTGGGATGTATTCAAGCAAAACATTCCCAAGCTCTTGGTTAAAAAAAAAACAATAAAAAAAACAAATAATAAGCAAACAAACAAAAACATATTTTTAATTTAACCTTCATTTCTACAGGTAGTCTCACTGAGTCACAAGGACTCGTTTTCAAGAAATACTTGTTTTAGAAAGACAACATATAGAGTAGAAAAAACAACAATATGTAACAATAAAAGCAATAAAAACAATAGTGTAATAAAAATATTCAAATCAACGTGCCATATAAAACAAGGTAAAATACTAAAAACAAGAAAACATTTGCTTAGATTTTCTAATGATATAACTAATTACTTTGTACATGAAGGTAATGTGTTAGCAGCTAGTTCATGATTTTGAGCTAAGGACTATTTTGATGGATAGCCAAATGGATTGCCAAATGGATTGCTACTTTCTTATAAGAA
>JBBPBX010013592.1:31812-52143 GCA_038048925.1 Garcialebias charrua
ACCAATCCGTTCGTCCGCCTGAGACGTCCACAGAGTTCACCGACTGTTTCCAGCTCATTTATCCGAGCAAAGCAATCTCTGATCGGACAGACGGTCTGTCCAAAGCCGGCTGTCGAAGCTGGAGGTAACCGAAGCTAAACGACAACTGGCGAACACTGCCGAAAACTGCGTACCGTAAAAACCGGTCTATAATACGCAGTTTTTTTGCTCATTTGAATGTCCTGCGTATTAAACACCGAAGCGTATTATCTATGGATTTTTTCCCATATTTTTAGACCCATTTTTCGCTCTGATTCGCCGTTTTACATTTTGGGCAAAAATGGTGCAGTACCAGTTTCGGCCGCTATGGGCGCTATGGGCAGCAGCAGAGGACTCAGAGAGCAAAGAGGAAGAGGAGGGCCACTTCCAGACGTTTCTAGCTCATGTGTCCGAAAAAAGCCTCCTCTGGTCGGACTGACTCTGTCGCTGCCCGCTCCTTGCTCTGGGTGTAGCTGTTTTTGTTAGCAAGATACCGTAACTCATAAACCACACCGTGGATTTTTAAATCCAGCTGATTTCACATTTGGTTGAGCTCAGGGGACTGTCTGCTATAAAGTCAGGTAAGAAATATTTTTTTAAGCGTTTATTTAGCTAAATTTAAAGAAACAAAGCGTCCGGTCCGAACCGCCTGCCTAAAATTCGGCAAACTTTTTTTTTTAATCCAGCTGATTTGAACATTTCGTTAAGCTCAGGAGCACGTCTTCTATAAAGTCAGCTAAGAAATATATTTTTTAAGCGTTTATTTAGCTAAATTTAAAGAAACAAAGCGTCCGGTCCGAACCGCCTGCCTAAAATTCGGCGAACTTTTTTTTAAAAATCCAGCTGATTTGAACATTTCGTTAAGCTCAGGAGCACGTCTGCTATAAAGTCAGCTAAGAAATATATTTTTTCTCGCAAAGAAATAATTGTTTTTACCGTGTTTCCTTGTGAAGTTCTTCGTACTCGCTTGCTTCTGTCGCCGCCATCTTAATCAGGGCAAATGAGGCGCTGACGCGTCGCGTGGCGATGACGGGTATTAAACACCAAAGCGTATTATGTAGGATTTTTTCTTGTTTATTCATTTCATTTCATTTATTTATTTATTTAAGTTAGGACAATGCATATTAATCAACATAACAGCAGTTAGCATCAATGTAAATATGCCGGAGTTAGCACAATAGCTAATTTGCATCCGTTGTCCTAATTATTGTTAATAATTGGACAAAGCGTATTAAACACCGGTGCATATTTTACAACGGCGAATACGGTAAACTTGTTCTCCCCCAGTCTGACAGTGGTGGGACAGCAGTGGTGTCAGACAGGCCTCTGATTGGGTCTGAGTCAAATATTCTGAGCCAATCTGTGCCCCACCACAGGCGCAGAGAGCAGCTCCACACCCCTCCAGCCAAAATCAAACAGAATGTCTCCCTCTGCTGAATCTCATATCCAGATAATTATAAGCACAGAGGAATGGGGCTGGTAATGAAACGCCAGACATTTTGAAACCATTAGGTGATTAAAGCCACTGCATTATTTACTGCTTCAGCTGCTGCTGGTGCCAGGCCAGCATAATAGGCATTTATATTTAACTTCCATTAGAGCATTCACACAGAGCATCTGGAGTCAACCTATTTGATTTAATTATGCTGTTTCCCATGACAATATTAAAGAAGGGACATGTGTAAAGTATCCCAAAACTCTGCGTTATTTGGGATAAAAATAGCAATGGAGCACTCTTTACAAGAAAATAACGTAAGGGGGGGGGGGGGTTATGATGAGGAACACAATAAGCAGGTGGAAATGTTACTTGCATGCTTGCAGATAAAGATGAAACATTGAAAATGTTAAGATGCTGTCTTTCTGTCTTGCCATAATTTACTTTACGTTTGAGCAGCAAAATGGATAGTAGTTAGTACTGTTGCCTCACATCAATAAAATCCTGGGTTCTATTCCCAGTTTGGATCATGGGTCATTCTGTGTAGAGTTTGCATGTTCTTCTAGTGTTTGCGTGGGTTTTCTCCAGGTACTCCGGTTTGCTCCAACAGGTCAAAAACGTGCATGCTAGGCTGCCTTCAGGCCCACGCCTCCCTTGCAAAAGAGATCTGTGATCTCAAAGGGATTTGCCTGGTTAAATAAAGGTTAATAAAATAAACAATGCAATGTACATAGAAAATGACAATACCAGTGACGTTCTTTATAATTATGACCACTCAACTTATTTCAATTAATAAAACAGGTATGTTTTTGGTGGTATTACATTTTGAATGGTTCTGGGTTCAGTTTAGTTATTACCCACTGTTGTAAAAGGCGAGCACTCATTTGTTTGTTTGTCCGTTGGCAAAATATCTCATGAGCACAAGACAGATTTTACTAAAGTAATCAAAAGACGTACAGCTGATTACAATTTGGAATCAACACAAATCAAGTTGGCTACAAAACTAAGCACCCTTAGCCAGCACAAGAAAAGCTAAAACTCAGTGGTTAGTGTATTGGAATTAACCAGACAACTCGCTTCACCGACTAGGAAACGACCATGCACCACCACACACAAAATCGAGAAAGAGCTATCAGTCTTTCAGTCCTTTCTGTGTCTGGGTGCGATGTCCCATGTTGAGTCAAATTAAGCCGCAGGCTCCACTCCTGGTGGTGCCCTTCCGTCAATTCCTTTAAGTTTCAGCTTTGCAACCATACTCCCCCTGGAACCAAAAAGACTTTGGTTTCCCGGGCGCCGCCTGGCGAGTCATGGCAATAACGCCGCCGGACCGCTGGTCGGCATTGGTTACAGTCGGAACTATGACAGTACAGTATCTGATCGTCTTCAAACCTCCGACTTTGGTTCTTGAAAATGAAAACATTCTTGCCAAATGCTTTCACTCTCGTCAGCCTTGTCTGGGCGGCTGTGACTGAGTGGTTAGAGCAGTTGTCCTCCAATGGGAAAGTTGGTGGTTCGATTCCACCAGCAGTCACATGTTGAAGTGTCTCTGGGCAAGACACTGAACCCTTCATTGCCTCTTATGTGTGTTCCATCGGTGTATGAATGTGATAAAACACAGATTATTCTTTGTACAGTATAGATCTAGTAGAGTGCTGTATGAATGGGTAAATGAGGACACAGATTGTGTTGTAAAGCACTTTGAGTGTCTTGATAAGATAGAAAGGTAATATATGTACAGTCCAGTTACCATTCCATTTAGTACATGACCTTTGAGCACCATTAAAGCTGTTAATGAATAAATTTTAATCTCCTGACTCGTTTCTTGTGTTTCTGCCTCTGGGTCCTTCTACCACCACCCAGCTGAAGAACTGAACAACTGTGTTTGGTTTCCCATTAATGCATGCTTTTAAATACACCATATACAACTTTTCATGCATATACAGTCAGAAAACAGTTTTTTCCCATTATTTTCCCAATACTGTATAGGGAAACTCCACCAAAACGGATTGTCATGCAAGCAAATATTCATATAAAATAAATAAATACATTTCACATTCTTGTCATCTGTGTATATTTGTGGTAGCTCAGAATTTCTACTTTGTTGTAGATTCATGACACACAGTACTTTAAACACAAAAATCAACAAAGTGTAAAAATACTAAATATTTCATGATATGGTAAATAATCCAACCGCTCTGTTTAGATTAAAATTTTAAATTACACTTTTACTCTTGTTTAAAGCATAATGCAAACAAAGTACATTTTACAATAGTACACAAGAAAATGTAAAATATAAAATACAGGGACCACCACTGGCAAATGAAGACATCCCAGACATAAGTATGTTATAGAAGACCTTTGGGGGCTTTCAGTCAAAACAGCAGGTGGGCAAGAAAGACTGGGTGGACCCCGAAGGTGGGTTCTTTGATTAGTATCACAAATAGAAACTCTGAACTGATGCAACAGCCAGCTGGCAATTAACTAACTAAATTCAATTCATAACTCCTCTGGGTTTCCCTGCCAAACTATTCCCTAATGCGCTGTTGAATTTTGTATACATGATCAATGTTTGAATCGTTTTGACCAGACTTTTATGTTTTAGTTGCAATGACAATCTCTCTGGTACTCTCGTTAATCTAATAAATGCAGTATAAACACCTTGTCAGGATGAATCACTCCAGAGCTACAGTGTGTCACAGATGGCTACTCAGGTAACGCTCGAAGGGAAATTAGAGGTGAAAAAAGTAAGCAAAACAAATGATGTCATTCAAACTGAGGTAATCCACTGCTGCTGTGGTGTAAAAAAAAAACAGGATGTAGAAAACTGTGACAACATACGTCAAGTTAGAAATGAAGGAGTGTTTTTGTCAGACCAGAGTTTATGAAATTGTTCCAATATAGGAGGGAAGTGTTTGTTCTGAAACTCCAAATGTTTTATTGATAAAACTGTTGGAACTTTGGCTACGCCTGTCAAAAGACTAATGTATCATTAGGGTAAAGTCTCCGTCCGTTTCTCTGTCTGTCTATAAACTCAATTCAACACCATGATCCCCAAACCCTGATGGACAAACTACTCACACGAGGACTAAGCCCCTCCATTTGCAACAGGGTTCTAAACTACTCAACGAACAGACCACAGTCAGTGAGGATCCACAACTTCTTCTCCTCCACCATAACCCTTAGCGCTGGTTCTCCTCAAGGATGTGTGTTGAGCCCTCTCCTGTTTACTCTGCTCACATATGAATGTGCAGCTACCCATACAGGCTGTCATATTGTAAAGTTTGCAGATGATACAGCTGTGGTGGGATGCATCATAAACAATGATGAGTTTAGCTACAGGCAGGAGGTGGAACACCTGGAGAGCTGGTGCAAAGACAACAACCTTCACATCAATGTGAAGAAGACAAAGGAGATGAGTGTGGACTTCAGAAGGAACAAACACACCCACACCCCCTTGAACATAAGAGGATCTGCAGTACAAGTGGTCTCCAGCTACAAGTACTTGGGTGTTCACCTCAATGACAACCTCAGCTGGGGCAACAACACCACCAGCCTGATCAAGAAAGGTCATCAGAGACTCTACTTCCTCAGACGGCTGAGACGAGCTGGTTTGGGAAGCTCAGTCCTCACCTCCTTCTACAGGTGTGCAGTGGAGAGTATCCTGTGCTCCAGCATCAACATGTGGCATGGAGGCTGCACAGCTGCAGACAGAAAAGCTTTGCAGAGAGTGGTGAAGGCTGCACAGAAGTTTGCTGGAATCAGTCTCCCCACCATCACAGACATCTACACCTCCAGATGCAGGAAGAGGGACACCTGTATCATGAAGGACCCCACTCACCCAGCACACACAATTTTTGCTCTGCTCCCCTCAGGAAGGAGGTTAAGGAGCATTGAGTGCAGAACCAATAGACTGAAGAACAGCTTCTACCCTGAGGCTGTTAGACTTATGAATATCTAACCAGAATCAGAAAAAGCATTCAATACAAAAACAACTGGACTTTATTTGTAACAGAAAATGTTTCACCCTCTATCCAGAGGGCTTTCTCAATTCAAAGAGCAGGCTGTGTGAGAGAGAAGTTATAACAGGCTGAGATGACACACACAAACCTATGTAAATTGAAAGCTGAGATGACACACACACATACCTGAGATAAACACACACATCCTATGTAAATTGACGAATCACACATCACACCTTAACAGTAGGGGTTTCTTAAGGTCTTTGTTAGTCTATTTCACACAAGTGGCTCCTCTGTTCTCATCAGGTGTGAACCGTCTGGGAATCAGACCTAAGGCTGCATTATACGTTTTTGAAAGTTGGAACCTGAGCCCCACCCCCGTTTAAGAGAAGGCTTTTCCCTTTTAACATAAACAGCCTCTTTCACACCCCTCTCAAACCATCTGTGTTCTCTGTCCAAAATGTGCACATTCTGGTCCTCAAATGAGTGTCCCTTGTCCGTGAGGTGGAGGTGAACAGCTGAGTTTTGTCCAGGGGAGGAGGCTCTCCTGTGTTGGGACATTCTTCTGAGAATCGGCTGTTTAGTTTCTCCAATGTAGAGATCTGGACAGTCCTCGCTGCACTGGACCGCATAAACTACACCACTCTGTTTGTGTGTAGGTGTTTTGTCCTTAGGGGTGCACCAGCCTCTGTCTGAGAGTCCTGCTGGGTTTGAAATGTACTGGGATGTTGTGTTTGTTGAAAATCCTTCTGAAATTCTCTGATACTCCAGCCACATAAGGAATGACAATGTTTTTTCAGTCCAGTTGTTTTTGTATTGAACGCTTTTTCTGATTTTATCATATCATTATACAGGTCCCTCTTGTAAATGAGTCCCCGTGGCTTAACGAGGCTAGCCTGTATAAATAAAGGTTGAATGAATCATGTCCTGGTTGACTGAGAATCTTCACCAGCATCTAACCAGAATAATCACTGTGAAAAATCAATCATGTTGCTGCTGATCTGTTCCATGTAGCTGCTGATCTGTTTAATGTTGCTGTGTTCATGCGTGCTCATCTGCTCACACAGACTCATGTTTGTGCTGCTATTCGATGTAATGTTTTTATGCTGTTAGTGCTTAGTGTATTTTTAGTTTTTTTTTCGTACTTCATATCTTAGATCATATTACTGTTTTTCTTTTACATTTTATTGTTGGATGTAACTGGGACCCTGTGTAAATAATCCCGTTCCAGCCCATGTACTACATGTGCTGCGAACGACAATAAAGAATTTCTGACTCTGACTCTCTGTACTTGCTTCTTCTGATCCGCTCAAGATAATTTCATGAAACTTGATATGCATCATCACTAAACACAGTGTCACATACACTTATTTACCTCAGCTTCAAGGTCAAGGTCACAAATTAAGGTCAAAGTTTAAACAAGCTATTTGCTCGTCCAGACTTTAACTTCTCATCCATTCAAGATAACTTAAAGAAACTTAAAAATGATTTGTTTGGCCAGTATACAGAGTGTCTCATAATCTTTTCATCCACTAGATCTAAGCTCAGAGATCACAAATCACGGTCAAATGTTATACAAGTTCTTTGTTTCTCTGGGCCATTGATGTAGATACAATTTTGAAAGAAATACAAATATGACGACCTCAAAAATAAAATAATCTCCCATCAAGAAGACTAAACATAGAACTGTATTTATCAGAGTCCATGAGACAAACCTGCTATTTAAAGGTGATGTGATGTTTTCAGGAAATGTAAAACAAAACAAAAACTATAATAATAATAAAAAAAACAAAAAAAAACAGAACATAAAACTGATGAAAATGCGTTCAGTTCTTAGGAGCGTGATTGGTAAGATGGGTTTTTGTTTTGATGTGAATGTAAACAAAATCATTTTTCTCATTTACAGAAAATGAACATTTGTGAGCAGATTTGATGAGTCTGTAAGGAGCAGCTTCCTGCTCAGTGCAACATAAAACCAAAACTGACAGTGGGTATTTCATTCCTAAACACAGTCTTTTATGATATTACTGCTGTTCTGTGAGACTTTTTATGCTTGGAAATGATGTCCCTAAAGGTGCTTGCAAACATTCCAGTTGATCCCAATTTAAGGGATATTTAGACTTTTGGCTCCACTTACCCTGCTTAGAACCAGTGCGGTCTGCACTGGGACCAGTGTTGGGAGTGTACTTGGGGTCACGGTTGGCAGCGCTGTGCCGTGTCCAATCAAAATCATCATTCTTGTCCTGGGTAAACATGCAGATGGGCTCCTCCTCAAAGCTGCAGTGGAACTCCCCTGGTGATCGGCAGAGCAGAACTGGATGTTCACATCATCATAAAACAGTGAGAAGCTATAAACTGCCAGGAAGCTACAGTGATACATGTGAGCACCGTGATCCCTCCTGTATATGTATGAGATTTCTTAAAGTGTGTCTGTCTCAGGGGTACATACAACAGACTAATTCCTAATTACATTATGCAATCTGGTGCACACGATTTCTAAATTAAGACGTGGCCTCTCTCTGACTGCAGAGGAGACAACACGAAAGGTTGTCACAAGTTTTTTTGATTCAGGTTGTTTGTGGCTAGCTAATTCATCATAGAAAAGTTTCACTGAATCCTTAAATGATCATAATTCACTATTTTCTGGTTAAAAAAAAACTTTTGAGACATCCAGAATGTTATTTGTCCTATCCACAGCCAGCATGTCAGATGTCCCAAACAGTTCTTCCTTGATTAATTAATACACTTTTCCCATCCTGTGTTTTGGACTTTCAGTTCCAGATATCCACAAATTCCTTCTATCTACAGCCCCTTCCATGAAGCACTACAGCTGGTTCTGTTTTCTTGTTGCCTGTGTGATTTAATGACTGAGGAGGTATAGGTGTTGAAATCAACCCACTGATGTTATGCCTCTGAACCGCCAAGTGAGGTTTAAAAAAAAAAGCTGTGATAATTAACACATGAAGGGGTCGTGGAGACATCATTTTGAGATTGGAAACACATTTTATGCATTATGCTCTATGTTGATGTTAAACTCTATGTCTACATTGGTTCTGTGATTCCACCTTCTTTTATGAAAGGTCACATCATCACAGGTCGTAGCTGGCTCGGTTTACGAACAGCCAGAAGTAGCTTACAATGAGGCTTGTTGGTTGTGTTCGTATGATGGAACTGCATCCACAATAGCTTTGCCAATTATTATAGGTTTCATTATATACATCTAAAAGGAAAAACTATCCCTGATAATATATTTTTGATAACGTGCAAAAAACCCCCACTTTATTAAATAAAAATGTCAGTTAAGAGTATTGGAAATTTACGAGTAATTAAAACTGTTGTGGCAGCTGTGGTGCATTTAACTTGGGACCAGAAAGTTGCAGGTTTGATTCTCCACGTTTTGTCCATGAGCAAAACACTTAATCCCCAAGTGCTCCCCAGGCACTGCTCCACATGTGTCTCTCGTGTGTAATGGCTTAGATGCAGAGCACAAATGTAACATACCTTTATGACAATACATAAAGGCTAATGAACATAAAGGCTGTGTCTCAATTCAGGGGTTGGGTCCTCATGAGTGCGCATTTGTCGGCCGCATACGTCATTGCCCCGCGTGGAGGACTGTCCCAATTCGAAGACTCCTCCTCATGCGGCCGAGGAATGTGGCCTACTTCCTGTCGAAATCCGAGGATGCATCCGTGGATTTTTCTGAGGGGCGATCGGTTAAAAGATAGAGTGGACCTTCAAAAGACAAGTTGTCCAGTAGCTCAATTGGTTAATCATTGGGTTAGCGCGCAGATCTTTTTCTCGAAGCTGGTTCGAATCTCACTCGGTTCGGTTAAAACTTATTTTACGTTTGTCTTTTATTGGATAAAAAAATGAGGACTGAGATTAAAAAGAAGGAGTTTGTGAAACTCCTTTTTTTATCCAATAAAAGACAAACGTAAAATAAGTTGTAACCGAACCGAGTGAGATTCGAACCAGCTTCGAGAAAAGTATCTGCACGCCAACCCAACGCTTAACCAATTGAGCTACTAGGCAACTTGCATCTTGTAGGTCCACTCTATCTTTTAACCAATCGCCCCTCAGAAAATCCTTCCTACGCACGTGTAAAATAAGCTGATTTGTAATCAGTTCTTAACAAACATTAAACTCAGAAACACTAATATATATGCATGTATTCAGCTAATATTTTTTAGCGGCGTCCCTTCTCTTTCCACACACACACCAAGCGCGCACACAAGAACTTCCCACCCACTTCAAGAGAACGCCCCACCCACTTCAAGGCCGGCAAACCTGAAGGCTAGACCGTCCCATTTCAGCAGTTTCGTCAAGCCCACCCAGCCTTGTGAGTGCGTGGCCTACTCGGCCCTGCTAGGCTGGGTCCTCATGAGGACCCAGCCCCTGAATTGAGACACAGCCATAGCCATTTCACTTTATAAAAGTAATTTTAGACATCAGTAGTTAGAGCATACACTGGCAACAATGTAATTCCAAATATAAGTAGGATGTATTTTAGGAAATGAAAGCTTGAATGCAATGCACCCCCTAAAAAATAAAAATTGTCACAACATTTTAGATATCTAAAAGTGAGTTAATCCTTTATTAAAAAAATAGATATCAATAATGGATATCAGGAGCTTAAATGCTGCTTGTAGTTAGGATGAATACCTATTCTGGATACCTGATTATTTATTCATTATTGCAGAAAAAAAAATATATTTGCAATAAAATCCAACTTTTAATAAGACCGCTTCAATATTTTAGTTTCATTTTCATAAATGCTATTTTAGACATCTTTATTTCAGTTTTGACTTGAATTCTCATTCTCACAAAAAAAATCTAATATTGATATCTAAGAAAAGCAACAAAAAAAAGGAAAATGTGTAGTATGATTATATGTTACACTGGCCTGCCATATTAATGTATTTGTGAGCGTGTAGGAACCAGGAATGCCATTACTGAGGCATAATGGCTAACATCCAGTATTCAGCCTCAGGAAAGACTAGAAAACTAAATTCAAACCTCGTGTACAACATTACTCTGAGGGTTTGCAAGTATTGTTTGACACAGATTTTTTTTACCAATGTTATTCAACCACTACTCCTTGAACAATGCACAGAGAAAAATGAGATGTGTGTCCTTGTATGTTGCAAGTTCTCATTTGAAGCACTCTGTTTAATCAGTTTGAAAAACATCCTTTTCTCCCATATTTCATCTCCAATGTGGAGGTACTCCTTTCTCCCCTCTGCCTCTGCACGCCCCTTTGACAGCAATTTTTAAAACAGTGGAGTGTGTAGACAGAATTAAAGTGTGCGTCCTTTTCACCTTTAAGGAATGAAAGGGTAATTGTAACTCATATGAGGTGAGGATGGGTCACGTTGAGGGAGATGTCTAACAGTGACTATGCTAATGAATGGTCAAAAATCTCACACGTGAGGAACTGACACGTTCCGTTTAATGAGGGTGTAGCACCAGGATCAACCGAGTCAAAACCTCCAATTAATCCATGTTACACAAACAATGTTAACACATAACCGGAGGACATGGTTCCGCTAAGCAACATCCTCAAAACAATAGTAAATGAGGAGCATTTAGATGCAGGGTAAAAGCATGTGCTCTCTGATTATTATTCATTGATTTATTAAAATGTGGCTGGGAGCAGTTTAGAGTGGTGACCTTGAGAGAAGTAGGATCTGCAGCTTCTACTCAGGTAATGGAGGTAACGTAGACAGAGGTAGAGAGTGGGTGGATAGACTGAAGAGGGAAAAGGGCAGCGATGCTGTGAGACAAAGAGACGTGGGAAAAGGAGAGGCAAGCACCTGCATTTACAGGCAATCTTGACTTTTCCCCTCTTAGGTATGCAGATTTAAATGCAGGGTTGGTGGGAGACATTAACGCCCCCGACCGCTGTGAGCGAAACGAAATGTTGCTTTCCGCGCTCTCTGCGGGAATGATTGGAGGATTTATGGGATGGGTAGAGGATTGAGAGTTGAAAGAAGAGGCGTTCAGGTAAGATAGTTTCCTGTGGGGATTTGGATAATGATGCCGGTGATTAGGATGTTTGTTATTGTGTTGGCAATGTTCTTGTGAACACCCACTAAAATATAAATCAACTTTATAAAAATATATAATCCACTACTGTATACACTGCACTGCGGCAATGGTAAACAACAATTAAGTGTGGATTTTCCAAGACACGAATAATAACGAATTTGTAACATTTCATCCATAAGATGCACAACAAAAGAGACTATTAATTGAAAAAGTTAAAAAAGTGGCACATATTTGCCTAAACAAAAATATAAACAAACAAACAATGCTCATAAAGCATGCAAATCACCTTACATGCAGGTCTAGGTGTAAAATGCAAATGCTCTGTCTCAATGCTCTTTCTTGTCTATGTAGGTGTAAAGTCTTTTTGGATATCAATTCATAACCTTGGTAACTCATCTTGATTACTTCAATTTCAAAAGAAACTGCTAAAATAAAGCAATGAAGATACATGCCAAGCAGAAATGATTCGGCTTCATATAGATCCCAAATGTCAGATGGTCTCTTACAAATGTACCGTATTTGTTGCTTCTAACCAAATGTTTAGGAACTAAATTCACTGACAAAAAACAAAAACAAACAAATATTCAGAAGAAATGGTCCAATTTAGACATACTCTAATATTGTATACAGTCCAGTGTAAATATAATGAAATATGTAAAATATTTGATTTACAAAGAGCTGGTATGTCTAGAATGGGTAACAGAAGGGACAAATGTAGGCAATCAAAGTCACCAGATGAAGAATATGCCTTTGTAGACGCATTAGACAGCATCACCAGTGTTTGAAATGGGCGGATGTGACGGAGTGATTAGAGCAGTCGTCCTCCAATGGGAAAGTTGGGGGTTCGATTCCACCAGCATTCGCATGCTGACGTGTCCCTGGGCAAGACACTGAACCCCTCATTGCCCCTGATGTGTGTCCCATCGGTGTATGAATGTGATAACGCACTGATTAGTCTTTGTATGGATCAAGTAGAGTGCTGTATGAATGGGTAAATGAGGACACAGATTGTAAAGTGCTTTGAATATCTTGATAAGATAGAAAAGTGTTGTATAAGTACAGTCCATTTACCATTTGAAAGGAATTTGATAGGGGTCACATTGTGGATTTTTATGACAGGGTAATCATTCTGTGCAAATGCACAGCATACTGTATTAGTTGTACAGATGTCACAATGGTCGGATGTTGGAACCACTGGGTACTTGAAGGCAATGAAACAAGTTGTGATGGTTCTGGTTGCCCAAGACTGTCCACACTCAGGGAGGACTGTTTGATTGTACACCAAGCATCATAGCACTCTGTGATTATTGTGTGTAATTGGACTGTTTTCAATGCATTGTGTCATCCTGTATCACTTCTCGACATCACCCAAAGGTTCACTGTTCTATATATGGAAATTGCCATTTACTTCAAAGAAAAGATGGTTGAGTTTGGACTGGTGCCTTAAGGGGCAACATATCATGTTCAGCTATGACTTTCAGTTTTGTCCTCCTGTCACAAGCCAGATCTATGATCATTCACTAATCAAACATGTGTGATAAGCTCAGATCTAAACTTTATAGGTGCAAATCTGTTGGTTATCAAGGACCAAAGGGGATGCCATACCAGATCCATTTTATGTGATACTGTAATTATTGTAACACATCTGCATGGACTTTAAACACCATTCCTTCTGGGTGCTTAATGTTTTATTGTCAGTGAATGCATGCTGCAGTTTGTGGTTTGTTCTACTTAGAGTCGTGTAGGGTGTCACTCCTCTTTGGGATTTAGTCTCCCCACTGTTTTCACAGACAAAAAGCAGACAAGCAAGGCAAAGTGAAATCATGGTACTTACTCAGGTGAGGGTTGATGGGAGCTGTGAAGGAGAATGGCCAAATACAGTCATTAGTACAAAACATCATTGTCTGTCATTACACGAGATACTCATTAAATAAAAACACACAGATGTAGAAGCACCCCACCTGGTACACTCTTATAAACAGTGTCTAATTTCTGTGTTTCACTGTAGGTGACACAAGCATATACTGCATTTTACCCTTTTCATCTTGCTGTCATTTCCTTGTGTGACAAAGTGGTAAGAAAACCATATGTAAAGTATTGCTCAGAGATGATAGGAAACAGCTCGCTATCAAACCCAAACGCTGGAAAAAATGTGTTTTTGTGCTGCAGCAATCATCTGCCTCATATTTTATTGATTACTGAGCGAAGGAAAAAGATGTCTGGGATCTGAGGGAAAGGTAGCAGCAGTTATTCTTAGACTATCTAATGTAAAAGGCAGGATTAGGAGGAGCGCCTGATCACATTAATAAGCTTATAATGCAACCTCTTATCATTACCGCCACGGCTGATGTTCTTGTCCAAGGTGACTTCCATTTAGGACACTAAGCCTGTTTCATACTTCCATTTAGAAGCCAATAAATCATAAAATGAGGGATAATTACAAGTGTGGCAGCTAATCACCTCTTGGCAACATCTTTTTTGTGTTTTCAAAACTATCATTATGGAAACTTGTAGTTGAAACACTCTTGACTTGCTATCGTGTCTGCATGTTTGCATTCTGTCCACCCAAAGAACGGTTCAATGTTTCCCTCAATGACAATTTAGGCGCTATGCTGCCGTAACAAACACCACGATCAAGGGTATCATGCAAAGCTGCAACAAGCCAGTTAAGTTGGCGCTTCGCTTTTTGCAGATTAAATATAATTTAACCTGTCAAGAAGATTCATGGACATTTTCATGATCAATTGCCGAACAGACGAGAAACATAAGCTTCACTACAAACATGCATTGTTGTGTGATTTATGAATCCTTCCTGCTCATGAGGGGAATGGATTTGAATCCAGCCAATTAAAGTGAGTAATAACAAATCTTTCCCCCGAAAAAGAGAACGAGTGGCAAAGAGTAGAGGGGTGTTAATAGAAATTGTCTTTTTTTAATAACAGTACAAGAAGTGATTTCTGTTTATTATTGTGTTGCTAATGGGAATGCATGTTGCTTGAGGGAGAAAAGATAAGTACACAAAACAGGAGAAAAGACCACAAACCTGGCAAGAGAAAAAAAAAAAGAAGAAATGCTATTTCATTCTGTACCCTCATTGTGTTGATGTTAATGCATCCCAGCATTCACTGCTTCCTAGTGAATTTACACCAGACCATGAAAAGCAGCACGGACTGCAGAGGGGCAGGAAATTATCTGGGCTGGAGGAGGAAATGTTTTACGTGACAACCGACAGCCTCAGGCTTGTGAGGAAGATCCAGAATTTTCTGACAAGACTCAGCACCGTATCCAAACTTCCTCCTTTCCCCCCGCAGTTCCCCTCATCTCCCAAACTCTTCCTTCCTTCCTCTACTTCCCTCTTTCCGACACTGCGGTCAGGAAAGTATGTTTTTGTTGTCACTTCTCTTACCTGGAGCTTCTCCTGACTGACTCCCTGTGCCTCAGTCTAGCTTAATGTGTGTGCTCGAGCGGTGTCTCTACCTCCACCGAGGAACCCAAGAAGAGCAGCAGGCCCCGAGGCTACTTCACTACTGTTGTGTTAGCACACTCAGAAAAACACACGCGTGCAAACGGATCATTTAACTTGCTCTGAGAATGACTGTAATGAATATGGGGGAAAACAAGGAGAAGCATCAATTTAGACGGAAATGTGAGACAAGTGTTTAAAATGTTTTTTTTTATCCTGAGAAAATAATAATAATCTTTTTTTTTATTTAAAAGCGACTTTCAGGACACCCATAATGTGGCATGTTACTGAAGTGTTGGCGTAAAACGTCTATGAGAAAGCTAAAAATGCTGCAAATGCTAAGATTTCTTTAACTGGCGGTTCAACAATTAGAAAAGCTCCGAATAATGATCAAGGGTGCATTGAAATATATTTCTATGAGTTTCAACACAGCAAAACATTTTCTGCCCATCTCTTCTTACTACTTAATGAGGGCGAGCGACAGTGTAGGGCAGGGGTGTCTGAACGTTTTCATGTGTGGGCCCAAAACTATCCAGATGAAAGGACTCATAGGCTACAAAAATGTGAATTTAACTCAACGTGAACAATATTTTGGAGAAAGGACAAAAGTTTACTAATTTTGGTGGAGAAAGAGTTTTAAATTGGTGTACAGGTAGTCCCCAACTTACGAGCACATTGGCATACGAGGTTCCGAACTTACGAATATGCATCTCATAAAAATAAAAATAGCCTATCCTAACACAGTTTTTAAAGATGAAGGAGTGAGTGGAATTGTCTCCCTATCACATAAAGTGAAAGTGAAAGTAGCTCCCTTTATGTGAATGGAGCCTGCTGGGGAGGAGGGAGACAATTCAACTCACTCCTTAACTGTGTTAGGATCGGCTAAGTGCTTGGTGACTGTACAGTACTGTACATGTATACATTTATAAAAATATATATATAATTAAAAAAAATTGTATGGATCCGACTTACGTCATTTTCGACATACGAACGGTCATAGGTCCGGAACTCGTTCGTAAGTCGAGGACTACCTGTACATTTATCTATTTATAAAAAAAATTTAAAAAAATAAATAAACGTTTTTAATAAATAGATAAATGTACAGTACTGTACAGTTACCAAGCACTTAGCCTATCCTAACACAGTTTTTAAAGATGAAGGAGTGAGTTGAATTGTCTCCCTCCTCCCTGCAGGCTCCATTTATGTAAAAGGGAGACAATTCAACTCACTCCTTCATCTTTAAAAACTGTTAGGATAGGCTAAGTGCTTGGTGACTGTACAGTACTGTACATGTATTCATTTATAAAAAAAATAATAATACTTTTTTTTTTGGGTGATCCTACTTATGAATTTTCGACTTTCAACTTTCGACTTACAATCATTATCTAAAAGTTTTTCGGTAGAAATCAGTAAATAATTTTGGTGCTTTGTACCATCAAGTAAATAAAAAGATCATAGCCAAAGGTTTGTATTGTTGCTTAATATTGCTCATTTTGAGAAGCTTGTTTTTGCTGTTAAACCAAAACATTATAGAAAAAAGGATTACCAACAAATTTGCAGAAAGTCTGCAAGCTTGCTGGCCAAAATGATACCATTCTTAAAGTCCATGACCCACCATGTTTTCAAATTGCATCGCCATTAATATTTATTAGTTTATTTAAAAATAATACAGGAGCGTTTATTTATATTGTAGAGAAATAATGCAAAATGTGTTATTTCATGATTTATAGCAGATTTTAGCAGAAGCTCCGGGAAGATCTGCCCCTCTCCAAATATGGGCATTCACATCACTAAAGATTCCGCCTTGGAGTTACAGGCGGAGTTTTAATAAGCCTTCATCAACTTCCATGACCGCTGCTCTAAGAGAGGAAAAAAAAAGAGAAGCGGTTGCTCACTGATGTCTGTCATATTCTGAGCAGCATCCACGTAGACATACTAGTTTAATTCGCTTGATCGCGACAAATTCATTCATTTCCGCATCGGCTTTTTATTCTCTCCCCTGACCAGACAGGTCGGGAGTAGAAAGGCAGCCGCGGCGCGGAGCTCTGTCGGTCTGGATGTACCATCGCGCGCGGGCTTCCCCGTGCTCTCTGTGCTTCCCCGTGCTCCAGCAACAAGGCTGGACAGAACCGAGCCCCAGCACGAACTTCAAAGCTGACCCGCAGCGGAATGGGGAGCCAGGGAGAAGCCGCGCGGCTCGCTCCTCTCTGGGCAGAGGACAGGAGAGCAGCCAGCAACAGTCGCAGCGGTGTTATATCTTATTAAAAAGGTCTATAAAATAAATAATAAATAAAAGCAGACCACTGGTCCAGTTGTACACAAAAATGCACCAGGAAATATGCAGTTTTACTCTCACTCTCATAAACCTCCATGGAAACTCACTCCTACCTTCTGCCTTGCTTTCTGGGTGGAGATCAATGTAACGAAAGGCATGACCCTTCGGGACTTTTCGGCCAGGTTTCCGGATTCATTCGGGAGTGGGTTGTTTTTTTTTTTTTTTTTTAACCCTCGCCTGGCCCAAATGCAAAAATGAAAATAAAATTCATAAAATACTACAGTAATTCTCCAATATGGTGAATTGTTACTGTCACGGTGGGTGTTGTCCTTTAAACTGCAGCTGTGGGCCGCACAAAATCACTGCAAGGGCCGCCAATGGCCCTCAGGCCACACTTTAGACACCCGTGATGTAGAGTTTTAATTGGTTCTATGTACGTTACAGGATAGCCCCCACCCTGTCAGTCAGTCAGCTGTAAACAATGTTGGGAGGAAAAGAACCCCTGAACTTCCTTCCTAACAAAACAGTAGTGAAAAACAAAAAAACGGTCAAAGCTTGTCTACCGGAGGCAAACTACTCATCCCACTTCGAAGCATAGTTCAGATCTTTTTTAAGGTTGGCTTCTGTGAAAAGGTTATGGACAATTAATATCACCTAGTTCAAAGAGCAGGAAGCTCTTCAAACAACCACAGTTTGAGGAAAGAAAAATAAAAGAGTTGAAGCCAGACTTTAAGCTAACAGTTGGTCTTAGGAGGACTAAGACTAAAGTAAATTGCTGATGTAACAAAAACTGTAAAGAAAAGAAAGAAAGAATGATTAATGCAAATGCTATTTTATAAACGTGGTTATTACTGCTTTGCACTGTTGTTCACATGGAGTTTTTGGTCTTTGCAAGCACATTTACAGCAACAACTAAGCATAGCACCTATTTTGCAGCAAGTGCAGGTGCATCTAAAAAAATAGAATATTGGGAACATTTTCAATTTATTCTGTCAATCATTTCAGAAAGTGAAATTCATTTATTATATAGATTCATTACACCGCATTAATAATAATAATAATAATAATAATAATAATAATAATAATAATAATAATAATAATAATAATAATAATAATAATAATAATAATGAATTTAATTTATAACGCACTTTTCATTAATGAAAATCTCAAAGTGCTACAAAGTGCAACAAAATTAAAGGTCAAATAAAACAAGTGATAAAACAAATAAAATCAATAACAGCATCAACTAAGATCAAAGATAGAATCATGAGGAGGCAGAGTAGGCTCGCTTAAAAAGAAAGGTCTTCAAGCCGCTCTTAAAGTCAACCAGTGACTGTGGAGCTCGCAGGCAGTCAGGAAGAGAGTTCCATAGGCGGGGGGCAGCCACACTGAAAGCCCGGTCTCCCATGGTCCTTAATTTTACTATTTCATGCCTTTATTTCTTGTTATTTTGTTGATTACAGTTTACAAATAATGACAAAAAAAATTTCAGTGTCTCAGAAAATGAGAATATTCCACAGTCAGGTTTTGGTACCTTTGTCAGTGTGAGCAGGAGACAAGTCCTGATGGAAAATGAAACCAGCATCTCCATAAAGCTCGTCAGCAGATGGAAGCATGAAGTCTCTAAAATGTCCTGGTAGATGCTGCGTGGACTGTGGACTTCAAAAAACACTGTGGACCAGCACCAGAAGAGGACATGGACCCAAATCATCACTGACTGGAAATGTCTCTCTGGACTTCAAGCAGTGTGGATTCTGGGCCTCTCCACTTTTCCTCCAGACTCTGGGACCTTGATTTCCAACATGAAAATGTACTTTCATCTGAAAAGAGGACATTGGACCACTGAGAAACAGTCCAGTTTTGTTTCTCCTCAGCAGGTAAGACACTTCTGATGTATATGATTCAGGAGTGGCTGTACTTGAGGAATGAGACATTTGTAGCTCATGTCCAGGAGTTAATCATCTGATCATGGTGTGACACCAGGAGTTTAGAAGATTGAACCTCTTCATAATATTCTAATTTTCTGAGAGACTGAATTTTGTTTTTTCATTATTTTGTAAGACATAATCCTTAAAAATTACAAGAATAAAGGCTTGCAATATTTCCCTCTATGTGTATCCACCTTATTCCTGGGAGGGTCACTGTAGAAACGATTATGGGACTGACTTCCGTTTCACACCGGAAGTAGAAGTTCTGCACTAGCTCCTTCGATGTTTACTTGCTAATCTGTACGCACAGAGACATGGCTCTGTGTACGCATCGTTGAAGTTAGATCTGTTTTCAGTTATTTCGGGCTATTTTATAGTAGTAAAAACCATTTTATTTTCACGAAGATGTCCCTGCGGACCTCGGGTACCTGTTGCGCTGTTTGTGGCTGTACGAATAATTAGACAAAGCTGAATTTGTGGCTGCAACAATTGTGTGTTGAACATGCTCCGGAAACAAAAAGGGAATGTTCCTGTGATAAGCAATATTTTGTGGACAAAAAGCCAACCGAAGCAAACCTGCATCCTTCTTTGTGGCTGGGCTACGAGAAACCACCTGAAAAACCAGTGACACGAGAACACCAGGTATGATTTAAGAGACAGCTTTTAGTGTTATGATTTTATGTAGTCAGTGATTCAATGATACTAATATTTTCGTTCATAACTGGCAAATAAACACACACACCTATGTATGTATGGTGTGTGTGCATTTATTTATGTACCGGTATATATATATATATATATATTTTTTTTTCTTCTTTCGGCTTTTTCCCTGCGTTAGGGGTCACCACAGCGATCTAGTCGCATGAAGATTTGGCAGTTGTTTTTACGCCGGATGCCCTTCCTGACACAACCACAGACCACCGAGCAACCACAGCCCTCTGTGTGGAGCAGAGAGCTGATATCTAGGGTTCCCAGGGGAGCAGATGTGGGTTAAGGGCCTTGCTCAAGGGCCCAGAGTGGGGCAGATGAGGGTGGAGATAGGTGTGACCACTTCACTTATCACTTATCCCACCCACATCTTTGATGTTGTCGGTACCGGGGCTTGAACCGGCGACCTTCCGATCACAAGCGCACCTTCTTAACCTCTGCGCCACCACTCCATATATATATATATATATATATATATATATATATATATATAT
>JBBPBX010013593.1:0-17801 GCA_038048925.1 Garcialebias charrua
CATAAAGTTAGAGCCCTGATCGGACTGGATCTCTCTAGGAAGCCCGAACTGAGTAAAAAACTTAAGAAGGCAATCTAAGATTGTCTTTGAACAAATGTTACGCAAAGCAAAAGCTTCCACATAACGTGTAGCAACATCCATAACTGTCAACAGATATAAGTGTCCACGCTTAGTTTTTGGTAAGGGGCCCACACAATCTATTAGAACACGACTGAATGGTTCTCCAACCACTGGAATAGGAATTAGATTTCTCACAGTTTCTGGAGGTTCTTCCTGATTAACCTGAGACTGAGAACGAGTGACAACACAGGTAGGAAAGACTCCAGGAAATTCCTGCTTCAGTGCCTCAGTCTTAGAAGAATATATGGGAGAATGTACAACCATAGGGGCAACATGAACCTTTTCACCTGCCAAATCATTCCCCAGTATAAATGTGACACCCGGAATGGGTAAACTGGACACCACCCCAACTTTAACCACTCCTGTCACTAAAGATGACTGTAAATAAACTTCATGCAGAGGGACATAATTAAATTCAGCAACATCATTGTTCACTCCTTGAATAAGTGTACACATATTCAGTGAGCTAGAAGGAGGAAGAGTTGTATCCTTCACCACCCAAAGTGACTGAGCAGCGCCCGTATCTCGCAGAATAACTACAGGATAACCATTTCCATCAACAGATACAACCCCAGAAGAAATAAAATCTTTATACAAATCCAACACAGCACTGTTTGAGCACTCACCAGCATTCTTTGACCTGTCTGCCACTAGTAAACCAGGTTTAGGAGTATTTTCCTTATTTTGTTTACTCGCCAAAGCCCAACACTCAGTTTTCTTGTGCCCCTTTTTACCACAATAGTAGCACACCAAGGCGTCTGAATGCATACCACCCTGTCGCTGTGTCATGCTCTGTGATGTCTTGAACCCTCCTCTCACTAAACACTGATGAGTGAGTTCAAAATCATCAGCCATAACTGCAGCTTTCTTAATGTCGTCGACCTTTTGATCCTCTAGGTAATTTCTCACCTCAAAAGAAACACTATTTTTAAAATCTTCTAAGAGAATAAGCCGTTTCAATTTCTCATAGTCCTGACCGACATTCTTTGACCGCACCCATCTGTCAAATGCTATCTCCTTCTCCCTAGCATATTCAATGTAAGTATGAGTCTCAGTTTTTACCAGGTTACGAAAACGCTGTCGATAAACCTCTGGAGACAGTTGGTAAGCAGCCAGAACAGTGGATTTTAAATCCTCATAAGATGAGGATTTCTCTGCATCAAGTGCAGCATAAACCTCCTGAGCTCTGCCAGTAAACACACTCTGTACCAGAAGAGACCATTTATTCTCAGGCCACTTTAGAGATTTTGCAATCTTTTCAAAGGACAGAAAAAAAACGTCTACTTCTGTTTCACAAAACTGAGGAACTAATCTGATGTTTTTACTTAGATCAAAACCTCTTTCTGCTTCCATAGCTGCAATTTTCAGTTTTTCTACTTCCAGCTTTTGTTGTTCGTTCTCCAGTTGTTTATGTTTGTAGTCAAACTCCAGCCTCATTCGTTCTCTGTCTAACTGAAGCGTGGCAGCTTCCTGTGCTGCTTTCTGCCTGATGCGTTCTTTTTCTAACTCTAATTGAGCAAACTGTAACTCTAAAACGTTGGGGTGTGTTTCCGGAAGACTTTCAGGGGAAATCTTATTTATTAATGCTTCAATTAAGTCAACCTTTTTAGTACCAGGTGGACACTGCACCTTCAAGTGTTCTGCTATTTTGAACAGTTCTACTTTTTTTAGTTGATACCAGTCTCTCATTTTCAAAATCCGACCCTCCTCTAGGAATTCTTCAATTTTAAATTCCTCCATAACTTCACACTAATTTTAACTACTGTTAAAGGAATCAACGAAACACCAATATGATTTAAATGGTAGCTTAAAGTCAAAAGGATGTTCCGTGATCCCGGACGTGAGCCCCCACTTGTTACGAAATCGCTACTCTCCTCAGCTCGTTCTTTGTACTGGAGAGTAGGACCGCAACTATAAGTACGTGATGAGAAAGAAAAGAAACAAAAAGAAACAAAACTGGCACCAGAGACAGAACACACAGTGAGGTGGGGCTTACCTTTGATGTCCGATTAGAGTCTCAATCAGCTGACATCCTGGAGGGGCGAGCCCGCACGGTCCTTCATCCGTCACTGTTCAATAGTTGTTGTTTTTGTTTTCTTTATAGTTTTCCTCTTTTTTCTTAAAAGCGCACCACTTGTGTTTTCATCTGTGGTTGTTGTCAACAGGCGTGTTAACTTCCCCGGTGCATTTAATCTGTTAGCGTCCAGCCGGTTCATCCAAAACAAACCCGGCCAAAACCATCCGACGCTCCCTCTGGGTTCCGTCCCGAGGTGAATGCTCTGTTTCTTTCTCCAGAGCTGTTTTTCTCTTCACCAAAACTCCACTGCTGCAGTAGCATCCAACACGCCACTCCATCTGTCACAATCACCCTGCAGGTGTGCTACCAGCGCAGCTAAAAACACTTAGACTGGCTGAGCCCCGCCCCCCTCCACCAGTGAACCGTCAAAGGTGCCAAAAAATAAAAATAATAAACAAACAAAAGACAAAACAAAGTGACCACGTAACACTATACATAGGGAAACTGCTGTATGACAAGGCTAACTGTGAACATATTATTGATTGCCTTAATAATGACAGTAGGTTCCTTGCCCAAAAAAAGCCAACAAAGTATGTGTCAGTACCAAGTTGGACAGAGTATGCATCTGTGTGCATGCTGAGTTTAGAGCAGCCTAAAAGGATTGGGTTGCTGCAGGGAAGCCACGATCTGGAATGATATTAAAATTAGAAATTAAAAATTCATTAAACTATATGAGTGCTGAACTGTCAAAATTATCATTATCATTATTATAAAATTGTCAATTGTCATTATCATCTCCTGACTGGTTTGATTGAGGAAGTGAAAACTGAAAGATCTGATAAGAAACAAAGACAATAAAATAGCTGAACTGGAACAAAATGTAGATGACTTAGAACAATACACAAGACAAGACAACTTGGTGATCACTGTACTTGAAGTTAGGCACCGGTCATATGCAGCAGCTGTTGCTGGTGCTAACACGACAGAGGATGCACCACAAGAAGAACGACAGACTCTGGAGGAGCAAGTAGTGACTTTTTTACAGGACAAGGACAGTAACATAAAACATGAAGACATTTCAATCTGTCACACCCTGCCCAGTAAATCAGAAAAATTCAAACCATCTACAGTTGTCAGGTTCATTAGCAGGAAGTCGAGAAACAATGTAATAATGCAAGCAAAAAAACTGAAGGGAACAAATGTATACATACATGAACATCTAACACCTCCCCCCAACCAAAAAAAAAAAAGAAGGAAATATTACACGTGAAGCAAGGTTGTTAAAAAACAGAAAAAAATTGCATCAACTAAGACAACAAATGGAAACATCTGGATCAAAGCACATGATGGGTCTCAGGTTAAAATAATAAAATATCTGAAGTATCTAGAAAAACAGATACCATACCATACCAATTTATTTATAGAGCACCTTAAATAGCAACAAGGCCACCAAAGTGCTATATAATAGAAACAAACAAGCATAGCAGACTGCCAGGATTTACTCAGAAGACAAGTTTAAAACCCAGTGGTGCAGACAGAATCTCCGAGGCCAGGAAGTTATATAAAATAAACACTTTAATAATAATTAAAAAAAAACAGCTGTCATGGCAGCCAAAACACTCACATGAACCAGGAACGAGAGAACACAGGGGAATACTAGACGATACAGCGACAAAGGACAGACTGGCAGGCAGAGTATATATATACACAGACAAGATAGGACACAATTAAAAACACCTGGGAACAATTAACTAGGGACACAGAGCAGGACTGGGAAACTAAACATGAAACATGAAATTAAACTAGGATGACAAGACTGGAGATTAAACTAAGAGTAAGTAAACGAGACTAAACTAGAAACATAGAACAGGACTGGAACAAGGGAAACTAATAAAACTAACATAAATCAGAAACTGACTGACAAGAAAACATCACAAAGAGAACAGACAAAGACCACAGGATGGAGCCATCCTTACAGTATCCCCCCCTCAAGGACACCCCCAGGTGTCCCCAAGAAATAACTCCCCCAAAAACCTAGGGCGGGCGGAGGGAGGAAACTGCAAGGATGGAGGGCACGAGGAAGACAAAGGGACACAAGGAAAACACAAGGGCACAAAACCAAAAACCGACAGGACGAGACCTAGGAGTGAACACACAAAAACTATGGAAACTAAAACATAACTAAGCATAAAAACTAGACTATGGAAACTAAACATAACTAAACACAAAAAACTAGACCAAAGACAAAAACTGAGGAAACAAACAAAGACTAGACCTAAGAAAAGCTAAGTGAACCAAACACAAAGACTAAACCTAAAACTGAGGAAACTAAACACAAAGACTAAACCGAAAACTGTGGAGAATAAACACGAAGACTAGACCTAAGAAATCATCAAAAGACCAAAGAGGGTGACAAGGAGATCGACATCAGGCAATGGCTGGTTGGGCGGGCGGCCGTCCATCGTGCAGGGCCATGTCAGGCAGGCGACCGGGAGGCCGTTCATCGCGTAGGATCACGTCAGGCAGGCGACCGGGAGACTGCCCATCGCGCAAGGTCACGTCAGGCGGGCGACTGGGAGACCGTGCATCGCGCAGGGTCACATCAAGCGGGTGGCCGTCCATAGCGCAACGTCATGTCCGGAACCAAGGCTTCAAGGTCAGGAACTGCATCGGCAGAAACTCGGTCGGTAGGAACGTAGTCGTGAGACGGGCAGTCGTCAGGAGAGATGTCTTCAGATAAGGAGTCGGGCGAGAGCAGGTTGGGCGAGACATCGTCAGACGGCGAGACATCGGGCGAGCAGTCGTCATCAAGCGAGACGTCAGTCGAGGAATCGGGCATTGAGACGTTAGACGAGGAGTCGGGTGTTGAGACGTCAGACGAGGAGACGGGCGTTGAGACGTTTGGCGTGAAGACGACCGTCATAGGGACGTCAGGAGTGGAGGCGTCAAGCGTTGAGACCAGTGTTGTTTTCGTTGACGTAACGCTGACGTAAATTTTTCGTCAACGCCCCCTTTTTTCATGACAATAATGAAACGGTAACTAAATAATCATTGCTCTTTAATGATTAAAACGTGACGAAATGTGTGTGAGTTTTCGTTAGACGAGACGAGACTGAACGAAAATGTTTCGTTCAATCAATAATTTATATTTCTGCCCAAGTGCCCATAATTATATTCTGTGTCGGAAAGTCAGCTGTTTGGTCACGCCCACCACCGCGGTGTTTATTCAGCATGGCCACGCGCTGCGCGCTCACCTGTGACTTCCTTTTCAAACTGGACCATGGAAGATCCTGCAGCAGCATGTTGCACAAAGGAGCTCGGTCGGTGGCCGGCCGGCCGCCAGCCCAGAAAAGATTTATGGACTTAGTATTTAACCCAACTGTGAGAGAAGAACCGAATGTATGTATTTTTTTAAATAAATCCTGTCCTTGTTTGAAGCTGTTTGGTTATAGAATTGTCGCTGCTGTGTGTGTGGGTCAGGTTCTGGTTCTGTTTGTTTGGACTCACTGCTGCTGACTTGTCACAGAATAGCGCATTCACGTTTGACCTCCGCGTCAACTTTTTGCCTAATAAGCTCATTTATAACAACTGCGAGGAAGTGCTGTTGTGTAGTTATTGCATTTGAAGCGGGTAAACAAGCATATGCTGTCAGAAACTTTTTCTGCTCAGTGGTTTGGTGTGTCCAGGATCTGCTGTGGACCGAACGGTTCGAGACGGTTCCGAGAGAGTCCGTCGTTGTTTTCGACAGTTGAATCGCTGTGTTGCTGAGCGTTGAGCTTAGTGTAACTGTAGAATGTGATTTGCTATATTTCAGAATTTTACTGCTCTGTTTATAAGCGTTTTTATGTGTTGAAAAGTCCGGAAACTTTTGCTAACTGATAGCTACTTTCTGTTCAAAATGGCCGTGGCGTTTGTTTATGTATTGTGATTGGTTGTCGGGGCTGTAGAGACACACTGTGATAGGTCAGAGGGAAAGAACTACAACTCCCATGACGACTACAAGTTCTGTGATTGGTTGTCGGGGCTGTGTAGAGACACTGTGATAGGTCAGAGGGAAAGAACTACAACTCCCATGACTACTTGAGTTAAGAACTCAGCCGTGACTCACAAGCACACTCACCGGAGAAAAAGCCGTTCTTTTTCTTCAGAGAGTAAATAAATGAAGTTATTTCAGCGTTTGTCACATCCAGGTACAAAACTCATCCAAAAAGTGGATTTTTATCGTGTTGTTCAGTAACCATCGTGATTAAAATAAAAACTATCTCTCCCTTCGAGATGATGACTGGTCGACAAAACAGCTGACTTGATTTATAATAACTGCATAAAGTATTGTCAGATAAATTCTATAATCTTCAGTGACAAACTCAGTGCTCCATTTATTATTATTTTGATTTGGATTATGAATTGTGCAATAGAATAACGAGCAAAAAATAAAAAAAATAGACTTTCTGAACTATAATACAGATACAATTTCCTTCTTTTTCATTTATTCATTATTTTTTTTACCCAGTGTCATTTTCTTTTTGGCCTTGACAACCCAAATATTGTGGACTTGAACTTTTTTTATCGGCTGTCATGCCTGCAAAAGTGAAAATAATATTGTGACAAATGCTGTCCACTGAGGCCTGATCCACCCACAGATGTAATCCTCTTTGACGTGACCCAATCTCATTTAAATGGGGGGCTCTCTTTTTTCACTAAGTGCAGATATTTCTGTCGTTCTGTGGAGGACGTGTGAAGCGATGCAGGCAGCAGTGTGTTATGTTTTAATTGGTTATCTATAGTGTTTATTTATAACATTTCAAAAACACTTAACAATTTCAGACCTAACGTTTTGCACAGAAATTAGATGGAAGTCAAATTTCCTCTAATCTTTGAACAATGTATGTATAGAAAGATGGTTCAAACAGCCATTTACCAACACAGGTTGGTCGTTATATTTATTATCTGCGACGTTTTTATGTCTATATTCTGTTTTTTACCTTCATTTTGTATGTTGCCTATGTGTTGCCTGTTTGTTCAACATACTTTAAAGAGGAACTAAACCCAAAATTAACTTTTTTTAGCTGACTAATATGTTTTCTTTTTTTTTTAAAGACTAAAACTAGACTTAAATTTTTTAAGTTTTTGTCGATTTAAACTGAACTAAAACCATTAAATATAGAAATGACTAAAACAGACTAAAACTAAGAAGTATTTTAGTCTAAAAGACTATGACTAAAACTGATATCAAAATGGCTGTCAAAAACAACACTGGAAGGAAGACTTAGACAAGATGTGACTATCTGTGAGCAGCAGTATGGTTTCATGCCAAGAAAGAGCACCACAGATGCCATCTTTGCTTTGAGGATGTTGATAGAGAAGTACAGAGAGGGTCAGAAAGAACTCCATTGTGTGTTTGTGGATTTAGAAAAAGCATATGACAGGGTGCCAAGAGAGGAGGTGTGGTATTGCATGAGGAAATCTGGAGTGGCAGAAAAGTATGTTAGACTGGTACAGGACATGTATGAGGACAGCAGGACAGTGGTGAGATGTGCTGTAGGAGTGACAGATAGCTTCAAGGTGGAGGTGGGATTGCATCAAGGATCGGCTCTGAGCCCCTTCTTGTTTGCTCTGGTGATGGACCGACTAACAGATGAGGTCAGGCAGGAATCCCCATGGACTATGATGTTTGCAGATGACATTGTGATATGTGGTGAGAACAGGGAACAGGTGGAAGAGAACTTGGAGAGGTGGAGGTATTCACTTGAAAGAAGAGGAATGAAAGTCAGCCGTAGTAAGACAGAGTACATGTGTGTGAATGAGAGGGAGGCTGGTGGAACAGTGAGGCTACAAGGAGCAGAGGTCACAAAGGTGCAGGACTTCAAGTACTTGGGGTCCACTGTCCAGGAAAATGGGGAATGTGGTAAAGAGGTGAAGAAGAGAGTCCAGGCAGGATGGAGTGGATGGAGAAAAGTTTCAGGAGTGATTTGTGACAAAAAGGTGTCAGCAAAGGTCAAAGGAAAAGTTTACAAGACAGTGGTGAGACCAGCTATGTTGTATGGTCTGGAGACAGAGACATGGACAAAAAGACAGGAGAAAGAACTGGAAGTAGCAGAAATGAAGATGCTGAGGTTCTCCTTAGGAGTGACAAGGATGGATAAGATCAGGAATGAGATCATCAGAGGTACAGCACATGTTGAACAACTGGGAGATAAAGTTAGGGAGGCCAGACTGAGATGGTTTGGACATGTCCAGAGGAGGGACAGTGGGTATATTGGTAGAAGGATGTTAGAAATGCAGCTGCCAGGAAAAAGACACAGAGGAAGACCAAAGAGGAGATATATGGATGCAGTTAGAGAGGACATGGAGGTAGTTGGAGTGAGGACAGAGGATGCAGAGGACAGAGTGAGGTGGAGGAGGATGACTCGCTGTGGCGACCCCTGAAAAGGGAAAAGCCGAAAGAAGAAGAAGAAGAAGACGAGTATAAATTGAATTATTATTATTATTATTATTATTATTATTATTATTATTATATAACTGATAAAATACTATAATCTACTTTAATAATAATTTCCTCGGATTGATTACTTTCTTTTTAGTGGCACAATTTTATCAAGTGAAATTTGCATTGAAATTTTAAAATTATCAACAAGATCATCTGAGGCCCTGTTTACACGGTGCGTATTTTGAGTGGAACCGCTCCTTTCTCTCTGCGTCTTTGCTTATCGTTGACACGAGTTCACTGGCCCCCCTCTTTGCATCCGATGCTTTTCTGATCCACCGCTCAGGGTGGAGGTTTTTCGCTGACCCCCCGTTGATAATGTAAACATCTCCCACTGAGCTTTTGTGTCAACCACATGCGCGCAGCACGCACGCGTGGACAGTCAGGGCAGGCGGACATTTCACGTGTCACGCTGCAAAATATAACAGTTTAACAATAATAAACAGTATTTATGTTAGCGTGGGAGATGTATAAATTTATCTGAACTACAGTATCTATCTGGACTCGTTACGTTTTTTAAACAATGCGTAACGTGCTGTGAAAATGAAGACACCAGGTTTATTTTTTATTTATTTATTCAGCACCACAAACTGTACGTAACACAAACACTGAGAATTAAACTGAACACTATTAAAACACGTTAACCGAACTGTAAATACATTAATGAACTGGACTCTTGCTGTGTTTTCATCTGGACCCCATCAGAACCGGTCTGCCTGTTGGAACGACAGCTTCTCCACCTGGCAGAAATAAATAAATAAATAAATAAATAAAAACTCTGTTGTTGTGTGATCAAAGTAAACACAAGCAAACATTATATTAAGAACGTTGATTTACCTGCTGTAAGTCATGTTTATCACGGAGGAAAGTCAGACATCGACTCGGTTCTGGTCCACAGTCCACTCAGTGTCTGGTGTGCAGCTTGTTAGATGAAGCGGGACCCACTTGGTGTCAAATCTGTTGACTATTATCCAAAATTCAGCTTTAACTTGTTGTTAACTTGTTCTTAGCTCAACGCAAAGCTGGGCAACATACCGCTAGAGAGCGCTAATGCGCTAATCCGCTTATAGTGGACCTAAACTATTTGTCAACGTTACAGCGGATTTACTAACTTTTATAATTAAGTGGATTTGTGCTATTTTTATTTAAAATGCAGTACCGCTAATAACTAATTATCTATCAGTAAAAACGAAATGGGGTAACGTTATTTTGTCTTTGGCGCGCTGGCTCTCGTAGCTATTGATAGTAGTATCGATCCAACCCATGATGCACGTTGGCTTCAAACTATGGAATGGATTTCCTGAACGGAGGCGTGTCTCATGAACCCAGAGTAACAAGACCCGCCTCACATTCAGGAAATCCAGTTCATAATTTGTAGGCAGCTACAAGCCTGAGGACTAACTGAGTACTCTGTTGGTTTTTTTTTTTGGCATCGTTTTGAAAGAGCTGGTCGTTTGTATTTGGATTTTTTTTCGTGGAGCTGGTCACAATTGGTTATGGATTGTTTTCATGGAGCTGGACGCTTGTTTCTGTCGCAAGATCTGACAACACTGGTGACTGGTGAGTAGCATCTTAGCTAGCAGCTAGCCGACTTTTCATCGTAACATGTGGGTTGTGTGGAAATATTTTACACTCAACACCGCAAGACAACAACGTTCAATGTTTGCAGAGCTATATAAACACATCTGCGTTACATTAAACCGTGGTCAAGTTAGTTTTACACCGGACATTCCATCGAGCTCAGGGGCTTCAGCGGTGTGTTTTTCTTTTTCATCCCGGGATGGGGGCTCTGTCTCCAGTCAGCTGCTTTCAGCTTCCCCTGGAGCTCCGTGGCTAGTTCGCATCATATCATAATACAGCTACAATATAAAGCATGTAAAACACTAAAAACAGGAACATGTCTGTGTTGGTTTATGCCAAGAACTTAGCAGATGTAAAGCTATTTAATATTTTAATTTATTTATTCATTCATTTAAAAGAGACAAAACAAAACAAGTTCATCAAAAATAAAACATTGAATGAAGAGTGCAGAAAGAAGAAAAAAATCTTATATCACCCCATTATTTAAAAGAATATATAAAATAACTTTAAACAAACAATCACTTAACTCCATATCTGTAAAATTAACTATAACCATTTTTGAGTTTGGCTTATTTCAATTGCCTGTTGCAGCCATCTTCAATTCAAATGTATCCAAAAGTTAATCATCAGTAAAGAAACATCCGTTTATTATTTCTTGAAAGATTTTTCAAAATCTGTCCAGAGGGTCATGAGATATTTTGCTAACAGACCAACACCATTGATTCCAAATAAATAACGTTATAATTTTAAAGAAAGATCTTATGCATTCTAAAAGTCCTTTGCTTATGCTTTGGGAATGAATCTCAGCTACTACCACACCAAATTTTATCTCAATTTTTGTCAAATTGACTGAGTTGTAGTCAATTTTGTGATTTTTAAGTTCAGTTAGCTGTGGCAGCCATCTTGAATTGGATGTATTTTAAAAGTCAACCAGTCGTAGAGAGCCATTCAGTGAATATTTCTTGAACGTTTAATCAAAATCTATTCAGTTGTTCATAAGATATTTTGCTAACAGACAGATGCAGAACAAACAATTGTTGACTTTTGGAAGCATGGGTGAAAGTAACTAAAAGTTTTAAGTAGTTACACGTTTTGTGTTAGCAGAATTTGCACCGCCAAGAGAAGATTAATGTTCTCTCTACTACAGACAAGTACAGTGTATACAAATATATTCATGCATGTCCAAAAAGGCAACTTGAGTTAAGTAGGTAAAAATATGGCACTGGGTGTAACATAAAAAAAACTAACAGTTGATGTCAATAAAAGAATATGTTTATTTTACAAAGTAGAAAAGAGAAAAAACAAACAGGCAAACACAGGGAAAAGGGACTTGACACATCTGAGGTGAAGCTCTTTATGGAGCAGCTGACGAGCTGTAACACCAGACACCTGTGGCAGCCAGGTAGACAGCAAAGTAGACCTGAAACACAGGAAAGGATAAGAAAAGGTGTCTCATGAAGAGAGCTCCCCATACTGGAGGTCAGGGACCGTAACAACCGCTAGTTGGCAGTGTAGTGCAAATATTGCATAACTTGCTGGCTAGTGGCTACCAATTGTTGAATTTATTTAGCGGATTAGAAATTAGCTTCCCCTAATTTTCACAAGACATCAGTGCTTTAGAAATAGCGGACCTAAATAAATTAATTAGTGCTTTAGAAATAGCGGAACTAATTTTTGGATTAGCGCTGCCCAGCACTGGCTCAACGTTTAGCCCAGAAGAACGCAGCAGTCTGCAGTCTGCCAGCAGAGTGAGGCAGCACGCATGCGCAGTGTGTGAAGGTTCAGCAGCACGCATGGGCAGTGGGTGAAGGTTCAGCAGCACGCATGCGCAGTGGGTGAAGGTTCAGCTGCACGCATGCGCAGTGGGTGAAACGGGGGGGCATGAGGGAGGGGGGAGATTCGAGCAGATCCGTGTCAACGCAAAACTTTTCATCTAATTAACATACACAAAAGTTCTGTTTCCCCCCCACAGTGTCCATGTAAACAGGGCCTAAGACACTGTTCTCTGCTGCATTACTCTACAAGACAGAGGAAAACAAGAATGGAAGAGATTATTTTTATTTGGTTACAGCGTGTTTCTGATAAACACCTGCTAAGATGAAATGTACTCTCAGTGACTGTGTACTAATTTAATGTAAACTCAAAGGTTATAAAAATGATCAGACAGAACAGGATTTTGAGGAACTATTACTAAGTCCTTAATAAGACGGCGTCGGCTTGGTGTGTGCTATAAGGGCAGTCAGCAATGCCTGGAGACGTTCACCCGGGGTGCCCCCGATGTCACCCCCGGATGACTCCGCCGTCAGCACCCATCAGCGCCCACCAGGTGGTTGGAGTGTGTGTCTCGTACACACCAGGGTTAAAGGTGGAGTCTGATTTCAGATTCATACGCGTCCAGGGGACCCACGTAAGGGGACGAGATGGTGTAGAGGCAGGACAGCCGGCTCAGGACCAGAAGGTCTCGGGTTCGATCCCCGGTCACTGCATACCTCGTTGTGTCCCTGGGCAAGACACTTAACCCCGAGTTGCTCCCAGTAGGACTGGCAGCGCCTTGCATGGCAGTCTACCGCTACCGGTGTATGAATGTGTGTATGAATGGGTGGATGGCTGGTACTGTGAAGTGCTTTGTGGCCCCTTTATAGGGGGCTGGAAAGCGCTATATAAGTAAACTCAATTTACCATTTACCATTTAATCTCTATGCCATAAATCAGAACCAGGTCAAGAATGTGATGATGAGATAGATGTGTGGACATTACCAATAAACTCTATTAAATGATTAAAGGAATTAAAATCATTACTTGTTTTTTTCTTTTTGACTTTCATCTTGATTAAAATATGTTACTGGATGTGACCACCTGTCTTTTGTTACATTTTTACTCTTGTTCATTGTGTCTTCAGCTTCCATTGTTCAAAAATTTCTTTGACTATAAAGTAGGCTTTAAAAAAATGATTAGATTTATTCATTTATTTTGGTAAATAAATATAACCTTAATTTATTTTATAGTTATGCCATGGCTTCAGCTTCTTAACTATATTAACTCAAACTTACAGCAATATTGGGTAAAAAATATTATTATTATATGATTATTAACATTATTATTATTATTATTATTATTATTATTATTATTATTATTATTATTATTATTATTATTATTATTATTATTATTATTATTATTATTATTATTTGATTATTATTATTATTATTATTTACCATGCCGGTCAATTTTACATTAGAACCAGTTTTAATTTTAAATGACCAATACAATTTAAAGGGTTTTGTTTTCTAATAATGGTTAAAAATATTAAAAAGGTTGAAAAAAAAAATGCTGCCATTAAAATGTTCAACTTTTTTTTACTTAAGAGATGTGAAGTAAGTGGGACATGTCAGCAATAATAGTAACAGTTATTTTTTATTTTTGGGTGGTTATACACACCCAGTCGGTCGATCGTCTGCGCATAAATCTCTCCACTGCACAATTTTACAGATTAGGTGAGAAAAAAAATAAATTAACCTCATTTAATGGAGGCCAGATGTATGAATGAAAAGAAAAAAGAAAGCATGGCAATGGACGGGGCAGAGGCGTGCATGATCTCTCTGCTCCTCATAATGAATACATAAAGGCATCTTTTGGATGCTTCTGTTCCCCATCAGAGCCGAGGCATTATGGTGCTTCTTTGTTCCTCCCGGTAGATGAGCGGCGCTGAAAGCAATCTGTCCCGTTGCAGAGCTGCATCCAACAGCACAGCTCTGATAAGGACACCCCCTGGCCTCCCCGCCAGTGTCTGCTCCAGCAGGCTTAGCTTTGCCTTTCTAATCTCCTCCCGAGGAGGAAAAAGTGCTTTGATTATTTGCTGACCAATACAACCCAAACTGAGACCGGAGAAAGCATTTGTTTCGCTGGGGTTGTAGAAAAGGTGGAGGCCATGATTGGCGTGTTTATTGGATAGTGTTTATCACTTTTGGCGATCTGTCCAGCTGCCTAATAATGTCCAAAGGATCAAGTGCATGGGTTGGAGCTTTTTGTTCAGCTCTCTTTGAGTCCCTTTCTCTTTCTTCTCTTCTATCGGGGTAAAAACAACTACTCCGAGATTGGAGGCGCTTTGAAAAGGGTAATCCCTAAGTGTGGAGGGGCCCGGTTCAAAGGGCTACAAGGTGCCGCTCAGGCTGCGGCTCCAGAGAGGCTACAAGTCAGGGTGGTTGGCACATGGTCCAGTCCAACTCTTAACCACAAATGCCTACTTTAGGCAAACACCAATCCCCTCTAGCCCCACATACTTCCATTATAACCCCTCCACGGTGCAAATGAACAGCGTAGGCTTGGCTGCGATAGTTTAAACTATGCAAAAATATTCACAATTTTAAGCTTGAGAATGCAAAGGATAATAATAAGAAATAGGATGAAAAAATATATATATTGCTTTGCTGGCTGTGTATTTAGGCTGTCTGGAGTGTGCCGGGGATTTGTTACCGTCTATCACCTTTCCTCCCATCCTTCCTCTGTATCATCTTCCTCTAATTAAAGTGTTTGTTGTCACACTCAGATCCTGGGTGTGAAATCAAGTTAGCAGTTTATGTAAGAGCCATGGTGAAAATCAAACACTTGCTTCATCAGAATGACAGGGACTTCAATCACTCCAAGCTGGGATATATGTTCTCATTGTTGACTTTGCTATCTGCATGCTAAGCCAATTTTCTACTTAAGTCTCCCGGCTTTTAAAAATGTTATTTGGTTCCCTATGTGGTCTTAATTCATACCCCTTACTGATAGCACAGCTGCAGAAGTCTGGGAAAATATAAGGCCAATTACTGAGCTCTTTAAATTTTAAATTAATGTAAGATAGTTTTCCTAAAAATAAATAAATAAAATAAATAAATAAAACGAGGGTCTTGGGGCATGTCCAGGGTGTACCCCACCTATCACACAGTGAGTGATGGGCATTAGTGGCCCCTATAACCCAAAAGGAAGACTTGGGTAAAGAAAATGATGAAGGAGGATATATAATCCAAAGCCATCTGTCCATTTTTCTTTTCAACCTAGTTTTCACCCCTCACGGTTACTTATGGGGTGCCGTTTGTAAAGTTACACAGTCAAAAAATAACAGCAATATTTTTGATTTATTTAGCCTTTAATAAGAAAATGTTTTTTTTCAAAATCACATTTACACCATGTTATTCATACATTTATAAATCTCATATAGTTCCCAACTAAATATTTAATTTACAAGCTAAATACAGGGGTCCCCGACTTACGAGCGAGTTCCGTTCCTACGACTATCTCGTAACACGAAATCTCGTATGTCGGAACCCGAAACACGTGTTGCTCAGAAGTCCGGATTTTCGGTCGTAAGTCGGAAAATTTATGCTAGCGCTATTACGAACACTCGTTTTTCATCACAAACGTTCATACTAGTTCATAAACATGCTCAGAAACTTGTTTCCAAACGGTTAGCTAACACACTTTCATCCAAAAACACATATAAGTGCTGTCTTTTCTGAATGTTCGTTACAAATTTACTGTTCGTTAGTGAGCTCGTAAGTCCGGAACCTCGTATGTTGATGCGCTCGTAAGTCGGAGATTACCTGTATTTAGTTAGTAAACTAAATATTTAAGTGTAAATTAAATATTTAATTTCCGAGATAAAAATTTATTTTCAAAACTATATATTTAATTTCCAAACTCAATATTTATTGTCCAAGCTAAATATTTAATTTATGAACTAAACATTTAATTTCTAAGCTAAACATTTGATTTCCAAAATAAATATTTAATTTACTTACTAAATATTTAGCTTGCAAGTTAAATATTTAAGTCTGACAAATATTTAGGTAGCAAATTAAATATTTAGTTTAGGAATTTAATGTTTAGTTTAAAAATTAAATGTTTAGTTTGGAAATTAAATATTTAGATTGGAAATTAAATATTTAATTTACACCTAAATATTTAGTTTGCTAACTAAGTATTTAACACGCAAGTTAAGTATTTAGTTTGCAAACTAAATATTTAGGTTGTAAATTAAATATTTAGTTTGGAACTACAACATTTATAAATGTATGAATAACATGATGAAAATATGACAAAAATTTTTTCTCTTATTAAAGGCCAAATAAAACAAAAAAAAATTGCTGTTAATGTTTGGTTGTGTAACTTTACAAATGGAACCCCATAGTTACTTGCTATATTCACACCACTATGGTTGCTCACAAAGGAATTGCAAAATTATTGTGCTTCTTTTAAATTGTACAAACACTTTGCTTTCATTATATTCAATACAGTAGTGCCTCACTTTGCGGTTCGACTTCTGCGGACTCGTTTGTGAACGTAGTACAGTACTGTATATTGTACTATAAGAAAAAATAATAAAATTGCACAGGACACATGATTGTCCACTTTAATAATACTCATGTGATTGGGACAATACTGAATTAAAAGTTAACAAAAAATATATATTTTTCGGACAGGCGCCACTTTTTTGTAGTTTTCTCTCAATAAGCCTCCACTGTATTCACACTCACAACAACCACATTTCCCAGAAGGCAACAGGGCCCCGCACAGAAGCCCCGTTTCCTTATGCTGAAAAAAGAAGAGGGAAAGTTTTGCTCTGATCTGAGTGGATGCAACGATTTGCACCAGAAGTTGCGTTAACTGAATATTTTCCTTATTTGACTGGCTGTTTTACGTGATGACAGAGAAATCAAAACATTGTCTGTCGTTTGACAGATTAACATCCACTCTCTACCAACCGGTTCATGAACTTCACACCCCTGTCCGGTAGGTGGCGGTAATTGCACATTACGGCTTTTTCCAACCCCCAATAAACCAAAGGGAGAAGAAAAATAAGAAAATACATGACGTTGTTGACTACATTTGAAAAAATGTCAAGGCAGCTTAGCGTACAAAGTTTCTTCAAAAAGCCCAATAACTGTGATCGTGTAGAAAAAAAAAGAGGTGAAAAAAGAGGGAGTGATGCAGTGGAGGACGATGGACAAACAAGTAATCCGCCCTATGAGCGATCAACTTGTAGCAAGGAGGTTAGATGCTATCGTTTAATTGAATTGTTTATGCATCGTTATTTCATTTTATTTATTTTTTTGTTATTGCATATGTAGATTCTCTGTTCAGCTTGTTTGGAACTATTAATAATTAAAATGAATGAAAACATATGGTAATTATTTACCATACCATACCATACCATACCATTTTATTTATAAAGCACTTTAAACAGGAACCAGTCCACACCAAAGTGCTGGACAAACAAACACGCAACAGGCAACACAGACAATGAAGTACAACACGAAAAACAATTTAATTAAATGACTGATTATGGGACTGTGTTTCTCGGCTGGCCTGGGAACGCCTTGGGATTCCCCCAGAGGAGCTGCTTCAAGTGGCTGGGGAGAGGGAAGTCTGGACCTCCCTACTTAGGCTGCTACCCCCGCGACCCGACCCCGGATAAGCGGAAGAAAATGGATGGATGGATGGATGGATGGAAATGACTGATTAAAATTAATTTTGACCGGATATTTTTAACCCTGTCTGTCAAAACGACCGACAACGGAAAAAGTCTAGCGCGACCTCTGATCTGCACGGAACCCACCG
>JBBPBX010013593.1:17856-41918 GCA_038048925.1 Garcialebias charrua
ATATATAATAATAATAATAATAATAATAATGTCTTTGTCTGTCATCTGTGTATGTTTCCCATACACAGACGAAATTGGTCTCTGCATTTAACCCAACCACCACCAGGTGGTGCAGTGAGCAGCCAGAAAGCGCCCGGGGACCTGGAGAATTAGGTGTGCACTCATGGACACCCCAAGGTGTGTAGTGGCCGGGGTGCGAACCCGCGTCCTTCGGGTCCCAAGTCAAAAGCCCTGCCACTACACCATCTTGGCTCCTAAATGAGGGACTACTGTACTGTATATGATAAATAATGGTGCAGATGATCATTAAAGCATCTTTATTACTCTTTGGCTTTTGATCTTCTGTTTCAATTACAAAGTTTATTCACTGCTTTTCTTGTAACTTCAAAAAACACACACACAAGTACTAGATCAAAACTTGGGGCTTATTCAGGAATAGGGTGTTGTTACATTTGGTAGCAGTACACTGTACAACTTATGCTATATATTTTTTATTTTATTTTCCAAACTCAACAATGGGATTTAATCCGAACAAAAAGATGTCTGAGCTTCACAGCAAAGACAGACTTCATCTTAGAAACATGATTCCATGTCTAAACAGATCACAGAAAGTTTGATGTGTTACAACTGAACACGCGTTATAAATATATATATATATATATATACATATATATATATATATATATATGATCATATATATACACATATATGTACATATATATGTATATATATACATGTATGTATATGAATATATATATACTGTAAACATAGNTATATATATATATACAGTATATATATATATATATATATATGTATATATATATACAGCATATATATACAGTATATATACAGCATATATATACAGTATATATATTCAGTGTATATATACATACACATATCTATATATACATACATATACATACACACATCTATATCTATATACATACACATATCTATATACAGTATATATATATACATATACACATATCTATATATAAATCTATATCTATAGGCATATCTAATAGATATATATACAGTATATATATAAATATATATATATAGTATATATTTACAGTATATATATAGGATATAATATATATATATATATACATATATATATATATATATACATACATGTATATTAATGCTTTAACAGATTAACCGAGTTATCGACAGATCGAGTGCTTTGACTTCTATCGAGGCTTTTTTGTCCACATCGGGTACCCGTAGTGACGTCATCACGTCGCGGTAACGTCAGTACGTCACATCACGTGACGAGCGCGGTAGCTTTTAGCTTTTAGTAGACGCTTCAAAATGGATTCCTTTGTGCGCACGGATGTGTATGGAGCTGGTCCAGTCTTGTCAAAAAGGTAAAAATGCGTCGTGTTTTATTATTATGAAACTTTGCTGCACATTGAATCAACTTCTGTCACCACCGTAGATTGTGACAGGAGGGGGCGGTGTTGGATTGCAGGTCACATACAACACGGCCGAAACGGCTTCCTCTCTCGTTTCACAAACAAAACGCAACAAATATTAATCTCTCTAGATCTATTAAAAACCTATAAACACATTCATCTCTAAAAGTAAACCTAAATTGCACAGCACTGCAGGCTGTGTTGCCGTGTGGCCCCATGCGCCGCACGGTACTTTCACTTTTAATATTAATAATAACTAATAGTTTTGTTTTTCCTGTGACTTATCTGCAGTATGATAAATGATAGAGGAGCATCATAAATGCTCCCAATGTTTTGTTGGTCTTTTTTTTCTTTTTGTAGAGACGTTTTTTATGCATTTATATTTGTTTATTTATTTTGTATCATAAGACACTGTGATGTCATTGACTAATCGAGTGCCACTCGAGTTTTTTTATGTTAATGTCGAGCTTAAAAATTATGTACTCGTTCAACCCCTAATGTATATATATATATATATATATACATACATACATACATATATAAATGTGTATATATATACTGTATACATACATACATACATACATACATGTGTATATTTATATATATATATATATATATATATATATACAGTATGTATATATATACAGTATATATATCTTTCACAGTCACGTTAAATTTTTATGAATGTTAGATATATCATCACAAAATGTTCAAGTTAGTGAAATAATGTCACACACTTTAATTTGTATATGGTTTAAGCTTTATATTTTTTCAAACAAACTCTTTCAATAAACTTCACACTCTTCACTCACAGTTTACACATCAAATATAAGGATTTTTCTCTTAATTTACTTTGTGTGTCTCTCACTGCTACAGGACCATAGATCATATGTTAATAATAGGTAGAGCTTGGACCAGAACCCAGAAGTTGAAGCCAGAACGGGACCAGCTTCTTGTTTATTTGTATAGTTTCAAGTTTTAGGCTATGCTTCTACATGTAAATGAACAGCAGTGGTGGGCAAATGAACGCTAGGTAGCGCTAAAGCGCTAATCCGCTTACAGTGGACCTAAACTTTTTGTCAGCGTTTTTGTGAATTGACTAACTTTTATAATTCATAAGCGGATTTGTGCTATTTTTATTTAAAATGCAGTACCGCTAATAACTAATTATCTATCAGTAAAAACCAATAAACTTATTTACAAGCTCTTATGCTGCTTGTTTTACCTTTTTCCCCACCGTAAACAGCAGAGAGGAGGAAGGGTGTGAGGGGGAGGGGGGCAGAGCTGAGAACAGACTCGGATCTACCATGTAGGTAAATGCCTGGGGGTCCCATTTCAGCAGTGGCCCCGGCCCCGCCTCGCCCCGTGCAGTCACCTACATAACTAACATTGATCCTGCTTGTTAATGTACATTTAACATAAAAATAATTATAGTTACGATGAAAACGATCATTAAATACGCAATAAAAAAACGGTTGATTTCTTTATCCCCCTACTAAAAATGGACTATTCCATCTTGACATCTTCCGGGTCACTCAGAGGTGAACTTGGGGGCTAATTCTGTGGCTACTGTTTGTGCTGGGTACTTGAATAAATCCGTAGAGAACCCCGCTGTTTCAAACCAAATTAACCAACTACTGGTTCACCAACTACCTAACTAACAGAACGCAGTCTGTTCATGTAGCCGGATCCTCCTCTACTTTCTTAGATGTTGTGAAAGGGGTGCCACAGGGTTCTGTCTTGGGTCCCATTCTTTTCTCCCTATACATCAACGATCTTTGCAGTGATCTGTCAAATGCCTCCCACCATTATTACGCAGATGACACCATCATCTATTGCTGTTCTTCCTCCCTCAGCCAAGCTTTCACCTCTCTTCAGGACGCTTTTAATATTATTCAGTCACGGCTGCAAAAACTTAGACTGGTCCTAAATGCCGACAAAAGCAAGTTCATGGTTCTTGCCAACAGAAAGCAGCAACCAGAGAACCCACCTCAAATTGGAACCCAAGAGGGAAAACAAATAGAAATGGTCTCCACCTACAAATATCTAGGTTTCAACATTGACACTGAACTGTCTTTTAAAACCCACATCTCCAAAATGGCCACTAAACTGAAACTGAAGCTAGGTTTCTTCTTCAGAAACAAATCCTGCTTCTCATGCAAAGCCAGGAGAACATTAGTAGCTGCAACATTCATGCCAATACTAGATTATGGTGACGTGCTGTACATGAGTGCTGCATCAAAATACCTACAGTCCTTAGACTCCATTTACCACGGTGCCCTTCGGTTCATTACTGACTCCAGTTATCGCACTCATCACTGTGAGCTTTACGTAAAATCTGGCTGGTCATCTCTCAGCACTCGCAGATACACTCACTGGATATCCTTCATCTACAAGACCCTCCTAAACCTAGTCCCGTCATACCTCACCTCCTTAATACAAACATCACACAGTCATTACTCCCTGCGCTCTAACGATTTAGTCCTCCTGTCAGTTCCTCCTGTCAGAACTGAACTAGGAAAAAGAGCATTCAGCTTCGCCGTCCCCTCAGCCTGGAACAACTTACAGAAAGATCTGAAACTATCAACATTCATCTCTCCTGGATCCTTTATGTCAACCGTAGTAGAAAATGTCATCAAGAAACTTGACCATTGCAGATGTTTCTAACCATTACTTATCCAATATACATGTCATTGTTGATTTTTTAACTTTATTTACACAACCGAGGTCTGTCTGCTTGTTTTGTATATAATGTATATAGAAATCTGTCATATCCTGTTGGTTTTGAACTGTCATCTGTTTACTGTGATTGTAGTTTTCTTTATTTTCTTTTGATAAGTGCAAATGCCTATTGCCAATGTGACGTGTGCTGCTGACCACTTGACCAGGTCACCCTTGTAAAGAGATCTCGATCTCAACGGGCTCTACCTGGTTAAATAAAGGTGATTGATAACGTGGCCGGAGGAGTTTATTGAGGGTTTTGTGTCGACCATTTGACGGTGAGTCGTTATTTTTATGTATTTTAGTTACTTTTCATTAAATCTGTTGACTACCTATAGACGCTAACAACTCTGTCCAGCTGGTTGTGCTGGGTTACTAATGGATAAATCCGTAGAGAACCCCGCTGTTTCAAGCCAAATTAACGTGGCCGGATGATTTTATTGTGTGTTTTGTGTCGACCATTCGACGGCGAGTCGTTAGTTTTATGTATTTGGGTTACTTTATGTATAAATGCGGTGGCGACACACCCGTGTATTTGAGATTTAAACGTGGTTTTAGGGATTAAAAGATCATTCTATTTTTTGTTAATTTCGTGGCCGAATAGAATATATGTACGTAAAGTATTAAATAAATCCTTTGATTTTTGTAATTTCATCCTTTTAGGATCATTTTTGTTACTTTTCAGTTGGCAGTGTAGTGCAAATATTGATAACGCTGCCGGCTATATATATAATATATATATATATATATATATATATATATATAATATATATATATATATATATATATATATATATATATATATATATATATAATATAGAAATATATAAATAGCGGATTAGATTAGCTTCCCCTAATTTTCATAAGACATTTGTGCTTTTGAAATTGTGGACCTAAAAAAATTAATAAGCGTTTTAGAAATTGTGGAACTAATTTTTTAATTAGCGGTGCCCAGCTTTGATGAACAGAATATAAACCAAAACCACACCTTGGATAATTTCTCTCAGATGTTCACTGTGGTTGGTTCATACAGGTCCTACCTTGCTGCTGTATGTTCACACATTTGTTTATCTAATACATTTGGTTGTAGTTAGTCATTTCATGCATAAATTAACATTTACGTGACACCATGATTTTGGGACTTGAAGCCCCACATTAGTAGCACACAAATGCTGGTCCCAAAAATATCTAAAATGGCAGCTTCTGTAAAATGCTTACTGCTGGGGTCATGTCCCGAATTTTTGGTCCTTTCACTTGTTTTTCTTTGTCTCCGTGGAAAAGCGAAGGAGGAGCCTGTGTTTGTCTGTATATGTGGAGAAAAATACAAGAAGAAAAACGAATGGCTCTAAACTGTCTGTGACTCAGTTCTTATTGTTTGTTTTAAAGAGCTCCTCAAAAGATTCAGATATTTTGTGCACATCTAACCAAGAACCAAAGCTTATAGCACCAGTTCTTTCAGTTTCCAGCACAGCAACCTTTGGCTTAGCACTATAAAATAATAATACCGGTAATAATAATAATAATAATAATAATAATAATAATAATAATAATAAAAAGGTGCTTTCTCAACACCCTTACAAAAACAAAAACAAAACAAGAATGTTTTTCACCTGTGATCCCATGAGGTAAAACATGGAATTGTGTATAGTCACATACACATGGTAAACAACAGACTAATGTGAAAAACATGTTTCACATCAACAAAGTTCATGCTCAATCATCCAGGTATCGAATCCAATAATTCTCAGATGACCTGAATCACATGTGAAAAAACAGAATTACGTTAGAAAAAAACGGAATTACAATTGAAAAAAATGGAATTACATTTGAAAAAATGGAATCACATTAGAAAAAACGGAATTACAGTGAAAAAAAAAAATGGAATCACAATTGAAAAAACAGACTGACATTAAGCCAAACAGGAAGTTCATTTATTTATTTTACTTTGTTGACAGCGTAAAACTGAACAACAGAACAATAAACAGGATACACATAATGGAGATGTGTGTACTGTATACAGTATTCTAAAAAAGTTAAGTCAGGTTCTCTGGATGTTTGTTCTAATGTAATTTCGTTTTTTTCAAATGTTCAATTCCAACTTAGGGCCACTGTAATGTTAGGCTTGATGACCACCTCCTGCCTCCTGAAGGAGCAGTGGTTTCAAAGAGAGGGTCAAAATATTTAGCCTACGGTTGACTGCCCAAAAAAGAATGAAAAGATTTGTCTCACAGCTGAGACCACACATTAACAAAAATCCATTAGTTCAGTTTGTATTGTTTTTTTAAACCCACGTGTCAGAATATCCTTGAATAAAGGTTGATCCACACTTCACAAGACATAAGACATGAGTTGTCGCTCACGTGGTTAAGATAAATATTTTCTGTGTAAACATTTTATACTCCTGAGAGGAACTGCAGCAGAGAAGCCGTCACACTGAAAAGACTCGCACATCACATGCAAATGTGTTTAAACAACACAGACAGCATGACTGGCAGAGTGCAATTTTGTCTTTCAACTGATAAAGAAAGGACCACCACTGTTTATTTGTTTGTTTGTATGTGTCCCTACACTGCCCAGCTGAGGTGAACCCCTCCCTGACAGTCATGGAGAGCTGCCTGCGGTCCCACGTTGACTCCTCCATGGACAAAATCTTATTCCACAAGTTATTTAAATACCGTATTTTCCGGAATATAGGTTGCGGCTTTTTATCATTTTTGCATGCCCTACGACCTATATTCAGGTGCGACCTATTTATGGCTTTTTATAAAATAAGCTGATTTGTAATCATGTATTAACAAAAATTAAACTGAGACACACTCTTACAATAATGTCAGCTAACAAATATATTTTTTAGGTGTTTATCCTGCTAAAATTATTCATTTATTAAAGAAAAGTTCAGCTCAGACACATATTTGCTATAATTTTTTTATCAAACAATTAATTGTTTTTAAGTGTTTTGATTTGATTTGATTTGATGTTTATTCATTCATTTTAAAAGAACAATACAAGATAATTTCATCAGATACAAGAATACAAGTAGGATAAAATGAAGGGAGCAGAAAGAAGATGAAATCTTATTATATCTGCCCCTTATTTCACAGTTTGTTCAACCAATGATAACCTTCAAACTACATCACAAAATGAATAATTCTACTTACTTTTACTAACTGTAATACACAAACTACATCACAAAATGAATAATTCTACTTAATTTATCTAACTGTAATACACAAACTACATCACAAAATGAATAATTCTACTTAATTTTTCTAACTGTAATACACAAACTACATCATTCTAACTGTAATACACAAACTACATCAGAAAATGAATAATTCTACTTAATTTTTCTAACTGTAATACACAAACTACATCACAAAATGAATAATTCTACTTAATTTTTCTAACTGTAATACACAAACTACATCACAAAATGAATAATTCTACTTAATTTTTCTAACTGTAATACACAAACTACATCACAAAATGAATAACTCTACTTAATTTTTCTAACTGTAATACACAAACACACTAAGCTACATCATCAGTCAACATAAGTGTAATACACAAACACACTAAGTTACATCATATATAGTTTTTGAGCAAGTCCTTTTTGACCTTTTTCTTAAATGTATACATTGATTTTGCATTTTTAACATCACTCTCCAGAACATTCCACAATCGAACTCCCTGAATTGAGGTAGACCGTCCCTTTAAGCTGGTTCTGAATTGTGGTTTGATGAATATCTGTCCCTTTGAGATTGTAATAACTTTGTCTTTTTATAAAATTTCTTTGGATATTTAAAGGTAATGTGTTATTATGAGCCCTATACATAACTGATAAAATACTATATTCTACCAATTCCTGGAATTTCAATAAATTTAGCTGAAGAAACAAGGTGTTTGATGGGTGACTGAAATGTTTTCTGGTGATTACTCTTACAGCTCTCTTTTGTAAAATAAAAACAGGCTTTGTAATTGTTTTGCACGCTTTTCCCCAAACCTCAATACAATAGATTAAATGTGGAACAATGATTGTGTTATACAACATATACAGAGCTTTATCAATTAAAAAATCCCTGACTTTATACAGTACTGCAATTGATCTAGCTATTTTTGTTTTAATGGAATTTACATGATGTTTCCATGTCAGTTTGTCATCAATGATAACACCCAGAAACTTCACTTCACTCACTTTACAGATCACAACATCTTCAATTTCAAATGGATCGTCAACAATTCTCTTTTTGTTACTGAATATCATGTAATTAGTTTTATCTAAATTCAAAGATAATTTGTTTAATTTAAACCAAGTTTGTATTTTTATAAATTCTGTTTTCATCATATCCAAAATCTGTTTTATGTCTTTACCCGAACAGAAAAATGTGGTGTCATCGGCAAAAAGAACACATTTAAGAAGTCCTGACACATTTACCAAGTCATTCACATATAAAATAAATAACTTTGGTCCAAGCACAGAGCCCTGAGGAACTCCACAAGTGATATCACGGAGGTCAGATCTAACATCATTTATTTGCACAAACTGTTTCCTATCTTTCAAATAGCTAGATACCCACTGTAATGCTGGTCCTCTAATACCATATTTATTTAGTTTTTCAAGGAGAATGGTGTGGTCAATGGTATCAAATGCTTTTTTTAGATCAACAAAAACACTAACACAGTACTGTTTATGATCGACAGCATTAGTTATTTGTTCCATTAAATCCATGAGAGCCAAATAAAGTCCAAGTGTTAATCTTCTTAAAAGCCTTGCTGTGCGCTCCTGTGGAAGAGACATTTGCAGCAGAGCTAAACACGGTCCACATTTTGACGTAGGTGCGACCTATATTCAGGTGCGACCTTTATATGCACTGGCTCTCCTCAAGGATGTGTGCTGAGCCCCCTTCTGTTCACTCTGCTCACATATGATTGTACAGCCACACATCCAGGCTGTCATATTGTTAAGTTTGCAGATGATACAGCGGTGGTGGGATGCATCACAAACAATGATGAGTCCAGCTACAGACAGGAGGTGGAACACCTGGAGAGCTGGTGCAAAGAGAATAATCTTCACATGAATGTGAAGAAGACAAAGGAGATGATTGTGGACTTCAGAAGGAACAAACACACCCACGCCCCACTGAAAATAGGTGGGTCTGCAGTGGAAGTGGTCTCCAGCTACAAATACTTGGGTGTACACATGAATGATAACCTCAGCTGGAGCAACAACACCACCAGCCTGATCAAGAAAGGTCATCAGAGACTCTACTTCCTCAGACGGCTGAGACGAGCTGGTCTGAGCAGCCCAGTTCTCACCTCGTTCTACAGGTGTGCAGTGGAGAGCGTCCTGTGCTCCAGCATCAACGTGTGGCATGGAGGCTGCACAGTTGAAGAGAGGAAAGCTCTACAGAGAGTGGTGAAGGCTGCACAGAAGTCTGTTGGAGTCAGTCTCCCCACCATCACAGACATTTACACCTCCAGATGCAGGAAAAGAGCCACCTGCATCATGAAAGACCTCACTCACCCAGCACACTCACTCTTTGCCCCACTCCCCTCAGGACGGAGGTTGAGGAGCATCAAATGTAGAACCACTAGACTGAGGAACAGCTTCTACCCTGAGGCTGTTAGACTCATGAATAAATAAAATAAAAATAAACACTGCAAAATATCACATTGTGCTGATGCTGATCTGTTTTCTTGTTGCTGTGTTCATCTGTGTTCATCTGTGTTCATGTTACGGCTGGCTCAGGCCGAACACATTAAATGGACAAAGGACACAAGAAGGCAGAATGTAAAAATAAAAAGCTTTATTGAAAACTGCCCGACTCCTCCCTCCAGGTGCGGAGTGCACCGTCTTCTGGCACAGGGCAACAAAAAGGGAGCAAAAATAGACAGACAAAAGTACAAATAATTGGTGGACAAGAGTGAGTCAGCCAAAAAGAATATAACGTCCCCAGCGTCGGCCCAACCCATAAAAACAGGGCCGTCGCAGCCTATCTGGAGACGGACTACCTGACCAAAAGGGGACCCTAGGGGTAAAAGAAAAACGATATAACTGGACTACCGATCTCACTCTGTCATTAGGCAAACCAACAAAAACTCCAAACAGCTCCAAGCTCCAAACAGCTCCAAACAGCTCCAAGCTCCAAACAGCTGGTCACCTCTGGACCAGCCACACAACCTCCTGGTTAAACCAACTTAACCAAACCACACAGGTCAGTATCCCTGATCTCAATTATCATTAGCAGGATCCTAATGTCATCAATGCAGCCTTCAGCTACCCAGTGCACTAAGCACAACAAAAGTCAAATGATGAGCAAACATTCCTAAGTGCATCAAGCACAGTCAAACTCCACAAACAAATGAGCTGACACAAATGCAACTAGCAGTCAAGACCAAACATGAGCTAGTAGCCACTCTTTAAGTGCATCTAGCAGTCAAGACCAAACATGAGCTAGTAGCCACTCTTTAAGTGCATCTAGCAGTCAAGACCAAACATGAGCTAGTAGTTACTCTTTAAGTGCATCTAGCACAGTCAGGACCAAACATGAGCAATCAGCTACTCACCAACAATCTTCTAGACAGAAGATCAAACTTCCTGACAGGGGCGGGCGGAGAACACCCCACAGTACCCAAACAGTACTCAAACAGTACTCAAACAGCTCAGCAACAAAGCAACCAAACTCTGAGCTCACAACACTCCGCATTCAAGCACAGTCAACTTGAAGTATATATAGGCGTGGCTCTCAGGTGTTCCTGGCTGAACACACACAAGCCTGATCACAATCAGACTAATTAACCACACAAAAGCATGACTGCAGTCAACATGCATAAAAACTATAGGTGTCAGCATTGGCAGCTTCCTCAGGATATGTAACACCTCCACCACCAGTGTTTTGTATGGGGGTGATGTGGATGTCAGGTGAAAACATCTCACATCCGCACATGCAAAATAAATAGGACCCTAGAGAGCAACAATGTAGCGGTCACAACAGACAAACGGACTAAAAACATCATTAAAACTAGTCCGCCTAACCGCTAACATAATCAATGTCATGTTATCTTAAAATGTTCTGAAGCCAAACAGGCGACGCTTGTCTAGGCTTACTCTATAAGACTTATTTTTGTTAACAGACACCAAACCAACATCAACATCATGACCAAGGATGCCAGTGGGAGAGTGGATACTCTTCATAACAGCCAGAGGGAAACTGTCATTTTCTGCATGTGGCAGCTCCACCATGTCAGCTGCAACAGCACTGTTTCCAGCCACACTGTAAGCAGAGTAGAGACAGTTAGACTCAGAATCATTTGAAACATGTCCAATATAAGGCTGTAGCACTTCATTTCTCACAGACAGTGAAAATGTATTTTCTTCAGACCCATCTCTTGCTTTAGGTTGAGGCGACGGTCCCATGTCATCCACCACCACTTTCTCTTTGATTTCTGTAGTGGCAGAAACGGGACATAAAGGAGCAGGAGAATGTGTCACGTGTGGCTTCATCTCTCTTAGGCTCACTGGGACATCCTCTTCCTCAGAGCTAAATAAAAAACATTCCCTTAGTTCAAAGTCATCCTCCTTTAGCTCTTCTAAATCTATTATTTCCTCATCTGACTGAACTATGGTTTGTTCAGTTTCATGTTCAGTGTCAAACATCTGTAAGAAACAGTCACCAAGATCGTCATCTACTTCTTGAAGATGAAGCAAGAGTTTCACTTCCTCCACTGGAATCGGTTTTGCTTCACAGTTCATCAGGGAGTTTTTACTCAAATTGATCTCGTCTTCTTCCTCCGGTAGATGTTCTTGAGGCGCCCCCTTCTGTTGAGGTGTGAGAGGCACCCGCATAGACACAGATGATGCATCAAAGTTAGGACATGCTAGGGCTGCTTGAGTGCAAAGCACTGGTGCAGTAACCACCGGATGACAGGCATGTTGAATTGTCAGCCTTCTCAGTCGTTCCAAATCCTCTTGTTCCTGAAGACGCTTAATTTCATCCAGAGCAGCTTGAAGTCTCTGTTGCTCAAGCTCTTGTTCTTTCAAGAGAGCTTGGTGTTTAATCATTAAGTTTCTTTTTTTAATTTCGAACTGCTCTAAAATAAGCTCTTTTTCTTTCCTTATTTGTTCATCATGTTTTCTTTTTAAAGCAGCTTCATTTTCATTTGAATGTCCATAATCAGGCATCACAACAACCCCAAGTTGAATTAATTCAGTCAGCAGTCCACCCTCAAACCAACCATCACGTTCAAATTCTATAGTGTTGATTTTAAAATGTTTTGCTATATTCAACATCTGCTCTCTCGTGCAGTTCATATAGACATCAAACGTGGGCTGTTCAAGAAATCTCTTCAAATTGAACTCCATGATGTGAACACAAACAGCTTTTAAGCTGTACCCCTCTTCTAATGACTTTCACTGTAAACAACAGCAAAATCACAGCTGCATTTGAACGCAGCACAATCCAAAAACACACACACACACAGCTGCGTGTTTCAGCTCAATCAGCAACTAGGAGCTGGTCCTGTCAGCTCCAGAGAGAGTGCAAACTACAGCACACAGCTGTCAACACACACCAAATGTAAAAAAGGAGCAATTATATTAACTGCGGTCCAAAAACACTTGGCTTCAAAAGACTTCACAACACTCTCAATATTTTAAGCACAAAAACTCAATGTCTGCTCAAAACCAGAACAAACAACTCAATGTCTCAAAAATCCAGACAAGGACAAGGATTCAAAAATCCAGACAAGGAGCAAAAGGAGAAGAAGGATCCAAGATCCAGACAAGGAGTCAAAAAGGATTCAAGATCCCGGACAAGGAGTAAAAAAAAGATTCAAGATCCCGGACAAGGAGTAAAAAAAAGATTCAAGATCCCGGACGAGCCCCCAAAATATGTTACGGCTGGCTCAGGCCGAACACATTAAATGGACAAAGGACACAAGAAGGCAGAATGTAAAAATAAAAAGCTTTATTGAAAACTGCCCGACTCCTCCCTCCAGGTGCGGAGTGCACCGTCTTCTGGCACAGGGCAACAAAAAGGGAGCAAAAATAGACAGACAAAAGTACAAATAATTGGTGGACAAGAGTGAGTCAGCCAAAAAGAATATAACGTCCCCAGCGTCGGCCCAACCCATAAAAACAGGGCCGTCGCAGCCTATCTGGAGACGGACTACCTGACCAAAAGGGGACCCTAGGGGTAAAAGAAAAACGATATAACTGGACTACCGATCTCACTCTGTCATTAGGCAAACCAACAAAAACTCCAAACAGCTCCAAAAAGCTCCAAAAGGCTCCAAACAGCTCAAAAAGCTCCAAACAGCTCCAAGCTCAATAATGTTCCTGGTTAAACCAGCTTAAACTAACCACACAGGTCAGCATCCCTGATATCAATTATCATTAGCAGGATCCTAATGTCATCAATGCAGCCTTCAGCTACCCAGTGCACTAAGCACAACAAAAGTCAAATGATGAGCAAACATTCCTAAGTGCATCAAGCACAGTCAAACTCCACAAACAAATGAGCTGACACAAATGCAACTAGCAGTCAAGACCAAACATGAGCTAGTAGCCACTCTTTAAGTGCATCTAGCAGTCAAGACCAAACATGAGCTAGTAGTTACTCACCAAGAACCTTCTAAACAGAAGATCAGACTTCAAGACAGAAGATCAAACTTCCTGACAGGGGCGGGCGGAGAACACCCCACAGTACCCAAACAGTACTCAAACAGTACCCAAACAGTACTCAAACAGCTCAGCAATAAAGCAACCAAACTCTGAGCTCACAACACTCCGCATTCAAGCACAGTCAACTTGAAGTATATATAGGCGTGGCTCTCAGGTGTTCCTGGCTGAACACACACAAGCCTGATCATAATCAGACTAATTAACCACACAAAAGCATGACTGCAGTCAACATGCCTAAAAACTATAGGTGTCAGCATTGGCAGCTTCCTCAGGATATGTAACACGGGAAAACAAATTATATCATGATATGCCAATTTCATGACATAAGTATATCAGTGTTTCCCCTACCACCCCACCCCATTAACAGAACAGAGCACGCTGAACTACCGAACCGAACTGCGTCCCATCCACCTGTCGGTACTGGCGTAACCAGGGCTTGATTTGTGAATTGATTGATGCCAGATCAGTGGGCAGGCAGGGGGGTGGAGTCCGTGGGTCATCTCACAGAAACTATTGATGCCTTTTCCTGCATTTTGGTGTATTTTAACTGGTTGTTATACATCAACATTTACCTACATTTGTAAACACTTAATAAAATTACTATTTTGGAGAAGAACAGCAGGTTGTGAGCAGCTCCAATTCTGTCAGGTGTTCTAAACCCCCCTACTCCCTCCCCTCACTTCACGGTTCTGAGCTGAACTCTTCTCTGCTCCTGCTCCAGTCTTGTGGCACCATTTGAAGCACCTGAAGGCTTCAATTCTTGGTTGTTGGACAATCCATCCATCCATTTTTTTTATTAAAGTAAATTGGACTGTCTTTTTTACATTACATTTTACATTTACATCACTGTTGTTATTTTGACAAATAAGCGCCATTGTTTTGAAACGTGACATATACCGTACTTTCCGCCCTATAAGTCGCATCGGTCCAATTATGTCCAATAACCTGGAAAAATCTGAAAGTTATGCACCATAACTCATGTTCCCTGAAGGAAGGGAACGAGGTGCAACATATTTGCTATGGGAATTGCGCCCCCGCACGATTACCTGAAGGAATATACTCACGCCTTTACGGCTAGGGGCGTCACCGCCGCGCCAGTGGCCCCGCCCTCTGGGTACTTAAGCGGCCTGCGCCCCTCCATCTTTCTCCAAAATTGCACTTCACCGAGCTTTCAGCATTGAAAAGGGCCAGCTATGTTGCACCTCGTTCCCTTCCTTCAGGGAACATGAGTTATGGTGCATAACTTTCAGTTCCCTTTCAGTCGGTCTCTCGGTGCAACATACTTGCTATGGGAACGTAATCCATTCACGCCCTTGAAATGCTCAGCAAAGTACAAGTGAACATCCGTCCTAAAGGACAGGCATCTCCCAGCTAAAGCACATGCTAAGAGGAAAAAATGCCAAATGCAAAAAACACCAACGTGATGTTTCCACTAGGCATATATATGTATACACCAACTAGAGACAGCTTAAGCATGCTCCATCAGTGTGAATACTTATCATCCCCTTTTCCCAATGGAACATCCTGAGAAACAGGAAGAAAGAATTGACCCACCATGTCACAAGAAATTAGGTGACGGATGTAGAGGTAGAAAACCCAAGCCAAGCACAGGGTAACCTCTCAAGTCCTTGTTAACTTTGTTCTTTGTTTTGGGACAAAGCAACCAAAGCCTTAGGCTCTCAGCCAGATCCCTTCAGAGGCCAGGCTGAAAGTTAATAATAATAATAATAATGTCACATTTTTGTCATCTGTGTATGTTTCCATCTGTGTATGTTTCGGGCATGTCCCACCGGGAGGAGACCCAGAGGAAGACCCAGGACGCGCTGGAGGGACTATGTTTCTCGGCTGGCCTGGGAACACCTTGGGATTCCCCCGGAGGAGCTGCTCCAAGTGGCTGGGGAGAGGGAAGTCTGGGCCTCCCTACTTAGGCTGCTACCCCCGCGACCCGACCTCGGATAAGCGGAAGAAGATGGATGGATGTATGTTTCCATACAAGACGAAATTTGACTCTGCATTTAACCCAATCACCACCAGGTGGGGCAGTGGGCAGCTATAGAAAGCGCGCCAAGGAGCAATTGGGATGAGATGTGCTGCTCAAACACACCACAATTTATGCCTTGACTGGGGTTTGAACCTGGGTCCTTCGGGTCCCAAGTCGGTTCCCCTGCCACTACACCAAGTTGCCACAACTCTGGACATGGGTGTAGAAGCTGCCCATGTGCCTGAGTCAGTAGGTCCCTGTGAGAAGGCAATTTCCATGGTATCCCAGATAGCATTGAAATCAGCTCCGGGAACCACGTTTTCTGTGGCCACCTTGGGGCTATGAGAATCAAGGAGAGAGCTCCCTGAAGTACCCGTTTCAATGTTGCCCCGATCAGAGGGACAGGTGGAAAGGCATAGTAGAGCACCCTTGCAGGCCAGTCATGTGCCAGAGCATCCATACCCAATGGAGCGTCTGTTTCCCTCAAGGAAAAGTAGAGGTCACAGTGTGAGCTAGCCCTGCAGGCAAACAGGTCCACAGAGGCTTTCCCAAATCGTGACCAGACCTGTTCCACAATCCGTGGATTCAGGCTCCATTCTGAAGCCAAAAGAGGTCCTCTTGAAAGGGCGTCCGCCCCATAATTTAGTTCACCAGGGACATGAGTCGCCTTAAGTTACAAGATTCTTGGAGCATACCATATGAACATCCTCTGTGCCTGTCCTAGGAGGGCCTGGTTCCTTGTCCTTCCCTCTCTGTTGATGAAGGACACTGTGGTCCTGTTATCTGATTTCACCAGGATGTGATGTCCAGCAATCAGACCTTTATTGAAGAAATATTTTAGTGACAGAAAAACAGCCAACAACTCAAGGAAGTTGATATGTAATCTTGCTTCCTGTTCATTCCAAAGGCCGCGGGCGTTCTGATTTCTGCAGATCGTCCCCCATCCAGTTTTTGAGGTGTCCGTCATGATGACCACACGAGATGACACCCTTCCCAATGAGACCCCTTCCATGAAAACGGACAAATCTCTCCAGGGTTCCAGGGCCTCCAGGCACTCTGGGTCTATCCTAACCTTCTCTGCCTGATTATGCAGGTCGGGTTGTATTCGTTGGTTTAGCCATACTTGTATGGGCCGCATTTTCAGTAATGCGTGTGGCACATAGGGAATGGCTGCCGCCAAGAGGCCTAAGAGGCATTGGCAGGTTTTAACAGGGACCCGTTGGTCCAGTTTATACCTTTCCAGGCAACGGCCAATGGAGGAAACTCGTTCTTTAGAGAGCCATGCTCTGTACTGAACGGTGTCGATTAGGGCTGTGCAATATGACGATATACATCGTGGGGACGATAGAAATGTGTCTATCGTGCTACTTTCCTTCTATCATCTCTATCGTGATAAATAAGAATAAAAAAATAAAACTGTCGCAAAGAAGCGACATGACGGTGCTACTGCTTTGTGTTTGACGCACGTGCGGGTTTGCGACACATGCTTTATGTTGTTAAACTCGAGAGCAGAGGAGACGCGGGGGCATGAAGCCGGTATCACAAGGAGAAACCGTTGCACATGCAGCCCAAGAAGAAGAACTTTTACCAAAAAGAGGGGGAAGCTCACCTTGTTAGCTTCCATTATTTTGCTCCGCTGAAACTCGGAGACAAAATGGGTCCAGAGGACATGAACTCAGAGTCCAACCGAGTCCGAACTCGGGTCCAGTTAACCAATACAAAACAGACCAGAGACACAACAGAACCGGAATCAAACACAACGTTTTCTCTTTTCTGTTTCTTGCCTTGTTTACTCCAGCTTCCAGAGCGGATTTCTTCTTCGTGGGTTTTATTAGCGGCCGTTGTTTAACCGCCATCTGCAGGAAAAATTTGGATCAAAGTAGAAACTCCTTTTCTACTTGAAAACTTCTCCCTTATTTTGTATTTTTTAAGTGAAGTAAATATATTTAAGGATATGCTGGTGAAGATTCTCAGTCGTCCAGGACATGATAAAATCAAAAAAGGCGTTCAATACAGGATCAACTGGACTTTATTTGTTGCAGAAAACGTTTCGACTTCTGTCCAGAAGTCTTTTTCAATTCTGAATGAATGAAAGCTGTGTGGCTTGTATAAAACTTCTCGTTCTCACAGCTTTCATTCATTCAGAATTGAAAAAGACCTCTGGACAGAAGTCGAAACGTTTTCTGCAACAAATAAAGTCCAGTTGATCCTGTATTGAACACCTTTTTTGATTATATTTAAGGATGTACTTAAACGCTGCAAACTCCCAAAAGCACAGTCCTTATACAAATATATTAGCTTATCATAAAACTTGAAAATCCTCTTGCACACGCAATTTAATTTTGTGCTATGTTTCTCAAATTGTTCTTTTTTTATGCTGCCGTTTAGAACTTTATTAATAATTCTCTGCTTAGTTAAATTGTCTTATCAACTGTTATTGTTTATGTGCATTGTATGCCTTGTTGTTATACTGTTTGTGTTATTTTCTTTTTGATTAAAAAAAAAAGTTTGGTCCAAATTTTTCCTATACACACACATCGTGTTGTATATATCGTGATATATATCGTTATCGTGATATAAAAAAGTCCATATCGTGATATATGATTTTTTCCATATCGCCCAACACTAGTGTCAATCTGTACTCCCAAAAATACGGTAACCCGCGATGGAGTCAAATCGCTTTTTTGTAGGTTTATGACAAAACCAAGAGACTCCAGGTGAAAAATCACCCTATGGGAGTGTGACTGGGCCTGCTTTCTGCTTTCAGCCAGAATCCGCAGGTCATCAAGGTAATTCATGACCTTGAGTCCTTGATTCCTAAGAGGGGTCAGGGTTGCATCTAGACATTTGGTAAATGTATGCGGAGCAGTCTTTAAACCAAAGGGTAAAGCTTTGAATTCATAAGTGTTACCCTCGAAGGCAAAGCGGAGAAACTTCCTGTGTTTCCTCCATACACCTATATGAAAATAGGCATCTTTTAAATCTATTGTACACACGTAGTCTTTAGGTCTCACAGACTGGAGGAATTGCCGCAGTGTAAGCATCTTGACTTTCTTCCGGCACTTGGCAAGGCAAGTCGCATATCTTTCTGCTCTTCCCTCCCCTAAGTTTTTCCTACTCCCTGCTTGCTTTTCGTCTCGTCTGCGACCCTTCAGCGCTCACTCGAACCAATATGGAATTAATAAATTGGGCTGTTTCTTCAATGGATAAGATTTTTTCCACGAAGCGGACCGTGCCAGGAGAAGCTGTCTGTCCCTCCGACACACACGCGGCTGGATACGTGCTGGACTCGTGGGGTCAGTGGCAGCCCATGTGTCTGACCGTCTTAAGTGTCGAGGACGTGGAGGATTTGTGGATTATTGGAATATTGGTAGCAACTGCTCTGTTTTTTGGCGTAAGCGGAGTTGTCTGTTACTGGAAGCTGAGGGAGGCTTCGGCAGCTATCAGCGCGCTGTCGACACTACCTGATCAGCAAAATTCTCTGAACCGGGCCGTGAGCTCCTCATCCCAGCTGTTGTATGAGCTCAATCGCTCGCTTGGAGCGGTGGTGGACCACCGCGGACCTGCAGGGCGCTTTGGGACTTGTTTACAGCCACCCCGGATCAATCAAGGGACAGATGGGGGTTCATAGAGCGGGACCACATATTATTTGGATTTTTTTGGCCATGAAACAGCACCACAGACTTGATGGCGGCAGTGGAAAAGAACACTGTGGTCTATTGGATAACAAACAAGACTATTATCTGGCTTCTGCACATGTCCTTGAAAAAGAAGGCTGTCGGAAGCCATTCTCCTGGGAGTGTGGAGCTGAAGAGACCTGCTGCCCTCCCCCCCCTCCCCCCCCCAGAGATTTCTGTGCAGCCTCAGATAACGCCCAGCTGCACATCTGCTGAACTTGTGTTTGTCTGAAGTTACTCACAGACTCTATCTCCTTGCCTGCCGTCTCTCAATTTGTTATTGTAACTAAATGTGCTTTTTGATATGGTTTTTACTGGATCACGCGGTGTCTTGAAGACAAAACGTGATTCATCTTTTTTTAATATCAACGCTGTAAAACCCCGTGTCTTTGCCTGTTTTCCTGCCTTTGACCTTCATCTGGGGACAGATGAGAGCGGCCGCGCTATAAGCATATCATGTGTTGATAAACATGTCATGTGTTTTGTTGAGCAGCAGCTTTTTGCACTCATTCTCTCTCCTGGATGACTGTAACTACATATTTACGCTGTATCGGTGAAAATTGATGCAATGTTAATAAACCTATCTTGTATCTTGTATCTTGTATCTTGTATCTTGAACTTAAATGTTTTAATCCTCTTGTTGGGGGTCCTGAGATCCAGAATCGGTCTCAGGAAACGATCCTTTTTGGGCACCAAGAAGTATTTACTGTAGTGGCCAGAGCATAGCTTGCGTCCTGAGACCAGGCTAATCACTCCCTTTTGCAGAATTGTTGAGACTTCCTCCATCAGTAAGTGTGTACGTTTGGGGTTAATTTTAGATTGCAACACCCCTGTGAAGCTGGGCGGTCTCTTTGAGAACTGCAACTTGAGCCCATGATGTATCGTTGTCATGACCCACTCATTTGGTAAACATGCCTTCCAGGCCTTCTCATGCGCGCTGAGTCTGGAGGGCATGTTGAATTGCTGCTCGTCATGTTTTAGCGCCAAAGGGATGGCCTTTGACCCCCCTTGCGCTCCTCTGAGCAGGCTGGTCGGCCCGACAGAAGATATTGCGAGATCTGACCGTCCTTGGCAGAGCTCGTGTATCTTGCTGTGGTTCATAGTTTGACCATATGGTTTGTTTATAAGAATGGGACTCGAGTCAAGAACCAGGGCAGTCTGTGCTTTGGTACTTTTATTTTTGTACATGTCTGAAACAGTGTTTGTTTTGTTTACACATGCAAAAATCGAGTCACGTTTGGTACGCGCTAGGCATGTAACGAGATCTCGTTGTACGAGATCTCGCGATATTAAACTCCCGCGATATCTCTCGTTGAGAGGTAACGTTGTCTCGCGAGATGCTAATGCTAGCGCTAGCAGAGCCCCTAGCAAGTCAGCGTCACGGACAGCATGGCTTCGCCGGATGAAGTTGCTATAGAAGACGCCCCAACTACTGATGGAGGGTCCCGGTGCCGCCCGCAGACGCCTCTACATTGATGGAGGGTCCCGGCGCTGCCGACGCTGCCCCGAATGTAAAGACACGCGTGTAAACACCGGTGTGACCGGTGTTGCCAGATAGAGTCCCACCCACCCAAAGCACTCTTTACCCGCAAAAGTCAGAAGGAAAATCGCGGTGAACCGCCCAATCTGGCAACACTGGTGAGTGACGGCTGCAGATTCAGCGCTGATGCGGATATTTATGTTCAATTTTTGGAAAGTCCTGCGTGAATATCTATTTTTTTTAACAAAGTTGAACGTTCTAAGGTCTAAGGAGATTCAATCAGTAAAATGAAGACATCAGTTGGGTTTGTAATACATGTTAAAACAGAATAAAAGCCTTTTTGCGGCATAAAACCGATCTTTGAAGTTTTCTTGAACTAATGTTAAAATCTCGTCTCGTTCTCGCGAGATCTGTGATTTTCTCGTCTCGTCTCGTGAGTTTTGTGTATCGTTACACCCCTAGTACGCGCACACATACCACTCACTCCTCGTAGTTTTTTACAAGGGGAGACTGGGCTCAAGAGGTCAGGTTCCCGTACCACGTGGGCGGGCAAACCTGTAAAATTGTCAGATTGTCCTGTTTCATCAGGTTCGAGTCTGTTTTCCACATTGAGTCACTGAAGAGGTCCTTGGCCAGTACTGGAATGTTTCGCCGCCACCAGCGGGTGTCTTCCGTGGTGGGCCACGCGCATCTTCCTTTGGGGTTGCAAAGCTTTTCCTCTGCAACCCCTCGCGGAAGGCTTCCGCCTGTGTGCGTCTTTGTTCCAACCTGGCCTGGACGCGTTCCAATGCTCCCCCGAAGAGTCCCTTCGACTCGATGGGGTGCTGGAGAAAAGTGGACCTCTGGATTTCTGGGAGGTCCGACAGAGTTAGCCAAAGATGGCGCTGGGCGACAACTATTTCCGCCATTGCCTTGCCTTGGGAAATGGCTAATGTCCCCATCATGCGGAGCACAAGGTCCGAGGCACGGCGGGCCTCCTCCATGGCTTCCGTTGCGTCTTGCTCGTCTTTTGTTACCTGGATATGTTAGAGTTTTTCCGCCAGGTATGCCTGCACCATGGTCGATACGTTCATTGCACGAGCTGCGAGGCCCTGAGCCTTGTAGTACTTCTCGAGTTGTTTCTCCGAAGCGCGACAGGCCCTGCTGGGTAGCGTGGGTTTCGTCCCCGTGACTGTGGGGGCCAAGTGAGCCGCCAGAGTCTCCTCTATTGGGGGTGCGTTGGCGAGGCCTGCTGTCTCCATTCCGGCGACGTCAAGGAGTTAGGATAATGGCAGCATGATGGAAGCTCCGGGTTCTGTCCAGGAGAGTTTGAGCTTCTTTAGGAAGTCCGGAAAAATTGGCATTTTCTGCAACATTGTCGACTGTTTCACGTAGAAGTAGCTTCCCGCTAGCCTCGTAGCCTGTTGGTGAGGCGTGGCCACATGACCTGCAGGTCATCTGCCACCCTGTGGCACAGGTCGAACAGGGCAGGTACCGACAAGTCCGGTTCCGGTAAGATTTGCGCCAGGTTCTGGGAGGAATCAACAGTTTCCCCTTTGTGACCATATTCGGCGTCTTGGTCGGACACTTCAGGCGTCGAGTCCTCGGCGGCAACTGAGGAGCCCGACATGTTGTCCTCTCCTACTCGGCCATTGCATTCCAGGCCTACGTTGTCGGGCTCCGGTTCAGGAGGGAGCACTTTAGTGCGACCTTCAGCGCCGTGTTTCTAGCCATGGATTTAGCCAACGCGTCAGCCCGTCTTTTCCTCACTACTACCGACATTCGACGGCAGTGAGAGCAGGAGTCGGGGAATTCCAACGCTTTCCTCGCGTGCAAAATCCCTAGGCAGAAAAGACAGGCCTCGTGGGTGTCCGTCGCCGAGAGGGAGTAGCCGCATCCGCTGGGGCATGGGCGCGAGTGAGGACTCGTCGTCCTGGTTTTCCTCCTCCTTGTCCTCCGTTTTCCCTTTTTGGGAGCCATGTCCAGCGAGAAGCGTCTAAGTTGTTCCTAGTTTTCTTTTGTTTGAAGCCGTCTTCTCCGTCGTCTTGCTTTCGCTGGTTAGCCTGCTAATGGCTATCAGGAGGTTGTGACGCAGTTAGTGCCGTCGAGCGAAAAGCTTCGGAAAGAAGAAAACTTCGAAGGTGAGTAGAAAAAAGCTGGACCGGCTTTCGCCAGCCTAGCAATACGCAGGAAAATTTCTCAGCAAGCTCACCTCAGTCGAGCGATGTGACAACAGAGGTCCCACGAAGTTCAGATGTTAAGCAAGGTGAAGGGCAAAAAGAGAAAGATGGAGGGGCGCAGGCCGCTTAAGTACCCAGAGGGCGGGGCTTCTGGCGCGGCGGTGACGCCCCTAGCCGTAAAGGCGTGAGTATATTCCTTCAGGTAATCGCACGGGGGCGCAATACCCATAGCAAGTATGTTGCACCGAGAGACCGACTGAAAGGGAACCATAAATATGTCGCTTCGCCGTATAAGTCGCATCTATCATTTGTCACCGCTGACGCGTCGCATATGTTACGCGTCAGCGGTGACAACCCGGAAATGTGGGCCGGTGTTTTGCCCAAACTGGATTGGCTGCGAATTGGCCACAGGAGCGTGCACGGTAGGACTTTAACAAGATTAACACTTAAAGCCCCACTGACATGATTTTTTGATTTTCATAAAATTGCTCAAAATATATCTCTTTTATCATTTAAATATGTTTGTTTTTGCAAACAAAATGATAAATCACTTTAATTTTGCTTTAAAAGTGATTTTAAACTCCAAGCCGTGTTTATTCATGGGAAATCCGATTACACGCGAATGCACCATCTCTGACGTAAAACCGGGCAGAGCTCTGGGCTTGTCAGTGCGCGTGTGTGAGCAGCTCGACCTTGAAGGTAAGTCTGATACAGCATCAGACCTAAATTAGATCCTGTTGTTTCTTGTTCCATCACCCAAACTATTTTCTGCTTCCCAAAATGTAGACAAATAGCTCAAATCTCAACATAGATTGCTAAATTTGTCGGGTTTTAAATTGTCCGCTATTAAAGAGACCAGAGCCCTCTGCCTCATACTACGTCACAGATGGTGCCATCCATCCATTTTCGTCCGCTTATCCAGGGTCGGTTCGCGGGGGTAGCAG
>JBBPBX010013594.1:4832-19536 GCA_038048925.1 Garcialebias charrua
TATTACTGTTTTTCTCTTGCATTTGTTGTTGGATGTAACTGGGACCCTGTGTACATAATCTCGTTTTCATCACATGTACCACATGCGGTGCAAATGACAATAAAGACTCTCTGACTCTGACTCTGATTTTGCAACACATGCAGTGCGTGACACTCACATCGTTGTCCATGTACTTCAGCAGAGGCGAGTTACACACGCGGTACGCCTGGTCCTCGTCCTGCTCGTCGTAGCCCTGCAGCAGCGTCTCCATGGCGACGCAGTCCTCGCTCCCGCTGTATCCGGGCAGGCTTGAAGAGACGGACCCGCAGTTCAAACAGCGGCGGGAGAGACACGGACAGGGAGGTTCTGCTCAGTTCTCCTACCTGTAACTTTCTCTGACGCATTTGTCGGCCGCCACGTAGTCCCCTCTGTGGAGGTGAACCAGCACCTGGGCGGTGGTTTTCTGAGGGAGGAGAGCACGGGTCAGTAAATGGCGCCTTGTTTCAGAACTCACCGAGGAGGATGACTCTCAGTTCAATAAGGCCACCTGTTGATCTTAATCGTTTGATATTAAATCTTAATGTTTTTAACTCGGGAACATTCTCAACGCTACACTAGAGAAATTGTGTGAATGCTTCCAGCAGAAGAACTTACTGAAAAGCAGATGAAATTACCGTAGCTAAAATCATACTGAATTGTGGCTGAAATGTAAGAATAAGCCTAAATTAGCAGAAGAAAGCAGAAGGAACACATATTTAAAATGTGGGGGAGAGGTGGCGCAGAAGTTGGAGGCGGTGGCCTGTGATCGGATGATCGCCGGTTCAAGCCCTGGTACCGACAACATCAAAATGTGGGTGGAAAAGGTGAAACACCCACACCTGCCTCCACCCTGGGCCCCTGAGCAAGGCCCTTAACCCCCACCATCTGCTCCCTAACAGGTCTCTCTTGAATTGAGTTCTCGTGGCTCAATGAGACTACCTGGATAAATAAAGGGTAAATAAAATTTAATTTGCACATACGGGCACAAAAATTAAGAAAGTAGCAAAAATTTTTTTGAAATTGGCAGAAATATAGCTGAAAGGCAGAAATAAGCCTAAACTGCCAGAAGGAAGCAGACAGAGCTGAAATTAGTTTAAAAAAATGTGGAGTTGGCTGTAAAAGGTAAAGTTAGCATAAAAACAGCTATAGTACCTGAAATAGCAGAAATGGCTGAAACTAGCATAATTAAGCTGAAAGGAGCATCAAATAAAATTAGCATTAAGAAGTTACCCGGTACAGTAATCGGGATCAAAGTAGCAGAAATGACCATGAAAATTTTGAATTTATCTGAAAACAGCTGAAATTAGCTAAACAATGCTAAAAACAAAGGAGCTGAAAAGGTAGAAAAAGCTTAAATTAGTAGAACACAGCAGGAAGAACACATTTGAAAGAAACAGAAATTAGCTGAAAAATGCTGAAATCACCCAAATCAAAAATGTTGAAAAGTAGCTTAAAAAATGGTAAGAAGCTGAAATTGCCAGAAAAAGTGGAGAGAACACATTTTTAATGAATTAGGTAGGAAAATTAGTGCAAAAAAGTGGAATTAGCTGAAAAAGCTAAAATTAGTATAAAACTGCTTAATAGTAGAAAAAGCTGAAACTTGCAGAAATACAAGCCCAAAACCAGAAAAGTTGGCACGTTGTGGAAATCGCAAATAAAAACAGAATACAATGACTTGCAAATCTTTTTCAACCTATATTCAATTGAACACACTGCAAAGACCACATACTTAACGTTCGAACTGGTAAACTTTGTTATTTTTTGCAATTATTAGCTCATTTGGAATTTGATGCCTGCAACATGTTTCAAAAAAGCTGGCACAAGTGACAAAGAAGACAGAGAAATTTGAGGAATGCTCATCAAACACTTATTTGGAATATCCCACAGGTGAACATGCAAATTGGGAACAGGTGGGTGCCATGATTGGGTATAAAAGCAGCTTCCTTGACATGCTCAGTCATCCACATAGAAGGATGGGGCGAGGGTCACCACTCTGTGAACAAATGCGTGGGCAAATTGTCGAACAGTTCAAGAACAACTTTTCTCAACGAGCTATTGCAAGGAATTTAGGAATTTCACCATCTACGGTCCGTAATATCATCAAAAGGTTCAGAGAATCTGGAGAAATCACTACACGTAAGGGGCAAGGCCGAAAACCAACATTGAATGCCCGTGACCTTCGATCCCTCAGGCGGTACTGCATCAAAAACCGACATCAGTGTGTAAAAGATATCACCACATGGGCTCAGGAATACTTCAGAAAACCACTGTCAGTAACTACAGTTCGTCGCTACATCTGTAAGTGCAAGTTAAAGCTCTACTATGCAAAGCAAAAGCCATTCATCAACAAGATCCAGAAACGCCGCCGGCTTTGCTGGGCCCGAGCTCATCTGAGATGGACTGATGCAAAGTGGAAAAGTGTTCTGTGGTCTGATGAGTCCACATTTCAAATTGTCTTTGGAAACTGTGGACGTCGTGTCTTACGGACCAAAGAGGAAAAGAACCATCAGGACTGTTATAGGCGCAAAGTTCAAAAGCCAGCATCTGTGATGGTATGGGGGTGCATTAGTGCCCAAGGCATGGGTAACTTACACATCTGTGAAGGCACCATTAATGCTGAAAGGTACATACAGGTTTTGGAGCAACATATGCTGCCATCCAAGCGACGTCTTTTTCATGGACGCCCCAGCTTATTTCAGCAAGACAATGCCAAGCCACATTCTGCACGTGTTACAACAGCGTGGCTTCGTAGCAAAAGAGTGCGGGTCCTCCCCTGGCCTGCCTGCAGTCCAGACCTGTCCCCCATTGAAAATGTGTGGCGCATTATGAAACGTAAAATACGACAACGGAGACCCCGGACTGTTGAACAACTTAAGCTGTACATCAAGCAAGAATGGGGAAGAATTCCACCTGAAAAGCTTCAAAAATTGGTCTCCTCAGTTCCCAAACGTTTACTGAGTGTTGTTAAAAGGAAAGGCGATGTAACACAGTGGTAAATATGTCCCTGTGCCAACTTTTTTGCAATGTGTTGCTGCCATTGAATTCTAAGTTAATGGTTATTTGCAAAACAAAATAAAGTTTCTCCGTTCGAACATTAAATATATTGTCTTTGCATTCTATTCAGTTGAATATGGGTTGAAAAAGATTTGCAAGTCATTGTATTCTGTTTTTATTTGCGATTTGCACAACGTGCCAACTTTTCTGGTTTTGGGCTTGTAAGTTGAAAGGAGCAGAGCAAGCTGAAATTTGCAGAAAGAAGTTAGAAGAAGCACAAACATGTTGTAGTTAGAAGAAAGAACCATAAAGGATCACAAAACAGATGAAAAAAAAAACAACAGATGAAATTAACTAAAAGTAGATAAATAAATAAAAGTTTAAATTTGCACAAGGAAGCTGAAAGAAGCTGAAGCACAACAAAATGTGAAATGAGCAGTAAAAGGTTGTAAACAGATCTAAAGATTTGAAGGAGGTAAAATGAGTTCAATTCATTTTCTATGATGAAAAAAATGGCAGAAAAGGCTAAATTATTTGTCTGGAAGAGCTGAACGTTTTGATTTATGATTTGTTGAAATAGATTGTAAACTGCTGCAGGACGAGAATCCGCGGAAGAAAAATGGATGACAACAGAGTGACCGCTTCATAAACTTTCACACTGTTGGTGTAAGGCTGTAACCTACAACTTATTCTTTACAGCATTTTTGAAGCTGTTCAAGAGGCTGATCGACTCTGTGGCTGCACGCGGCTCGTCCTTTTGAGTTTATCGAACTTTTTGTCCTTGATTCAAAATTCAGGTGGTTTACCAAAACACAAAAAGTGATGGGGGGGTCAGGACTGGACACAAAATGAAGGAACAAGGCAGCCGAAGTCAAAAGAAGAGAATTAAAAACACCCCAGAAAACTGGAAAAACTCATTAAAACCACTAAAAAAGAAAAAAGTATTGACATCACTGCTGCGCCACATGAAGAACGCTTCATCGGGGTAAATTTAAAAGACAAGATCAGCTGAGCTGTCGGTGTGGCGGCACAGCGAGCACACTGGATGGTTTTACTGGGCAACAGCAAATCTGCCCGTTAAGGAAAATGGCAGCACGAACGGTTGCTGAGGTTCTGCTCCACGAACTGCGCTGTTTGAAGGCTGCTGCGTCGCTCCAGGCAGATCGATGCTCGTTAACTCGTTTCTGTGGCAGACTGACGAGCCGAGGCAGGAAGTCTTCGGCTCGGAGTCAGCCGGCCCCTTCAACCCGCTCTGACATTCAATGAGGTTTTAATCGCGGCGCTCACCTTGAAGCACATGGGGAAGTTCTCGATCTCTTTGTACATGTTCTTCTCTTTCTGCAGGGCGACCGCAGCTTCGTCCAGCCTGCTCGGAGAGAGGAGGCCGTGTTTTCACACAACGGTTTTTAAAGGAAATCAAACAAGGGGGGGGATGCGTCGGGTTCACCTTTTTAACCGGACCAGGAGTCTGGAGGCTTTCCCCAGCAGCTCTACGGCCTGCCGCAGGCGGTCCTCGTTCTGCAGAATGAAACACGCGTGAGTGACTCGGGAGTAAAAAAAAAGCTGAATGTTTCATCTCCGGCTGATTCTCACCTCAAACACTCCCGCTGCCTTCTGGTACAGATCAACAGCTTTCTCCAGGTCAAGCGGTTCGATCAGTCTGACGAGGACAGATGCGTTGAGTAAATTCAATTTACAGAAAATAAACATAAAATATCGAAAATTTAAAAAAGCTACTTTTGGTACAACTTCAGGAAAAACAACATCCATCATGAACAGGGGTCTGCAACCTGCGGCTCTAGAGCCACATGCGGCTCTTTGGTTCCTTAGCAGCGGCTCTTTCAAGCTTTGACCAAAACCGACATAAAACTAAATTTTATTGGTTGTTATATAAACTATATATAAAAAAATGACTAGTTTTAGCAGTTTTCCTCTTATTTCTTTTGCTGGGACATGTACAAGGAGAAAAAAAAAACATTTTAACTTCATGTTTTATTTCTATACTTAATTTTTCCACAATAAAAAAAATACGTAGGTCTGCATAGTTAATAGTTTTTATTAATTAAAAAAACTACCACCACCCCCACACACAAGAATCTGGTGTTTTCATTTGTCTTAAATTGGAAACCTCTAAATTATTTTTTAATTTAATTTTTTTAGCTTTATAATGTCACCCCCTAATGGCCACAAAAGCCCCCTCCAACAAACCTAAAGTAGCCCATGGGCCACCAGTTGATAACCATAGCAGGTTGTCGCAGCTCTGATCCCTTTTAATTTAGTGAACAAAGGTGTAAAATGGCTCTTTTGATCGTAAAGGTTGCAGATCCCTGGTCATGAAGGATGCTCCTTGATCTTAGTTTTATTTGCACACAAGAAAAATAAACCTAAATTATACATTTATTTCAGTAAACACCCCAAAAAGCATAAAATACAAGCATTAGTAGGAGTGATTTAATTTCATATAAAGTAGAAGAAAAAAAACAACAACCAGAAAACCAATAATTAAAAATATTCAAAACTTTTTAAAAATATTTTTTAAGAGCTGCTTTTGTTTTATGAGGTACTACTACTACTACTACTACTAATAATAATAAATTCCAACGTTCTCATACGAGGATTGACTGAACAGATTTTCCACTTTTGACGAGGTGTTTACTAATTAAATAGTAAATATTTATTTTATATTTAAGTTTTTTTTTCCCACTAAACAAAACTGTTGAATAAGCATAGAGTATTGCCGTACTTTCCGCCATATAAGTCACATCTATTATGAGTCATCGCTGACCACCCGGAAATGTGGGCCGGTGTTGTGCCAAAAATCAATTGGCTGCCAAATGGCGTGCACGGGACAGCTTTAACAAGAATTTAACAAGATAACCACCTAAAAACAATTATTTGTTTGCTCAACATTATAGTAAAGGTGTGTCTCAGTTGAACATTTCCTTAATAAATGTACTTTAATGATCAAATCAGCTGCATTTCGCCTGGGCAGCACAGTGAAATGCAGCTGATTTGATGTTTGCTCCAGGAGTTCTGGAGTAAGATGAAAGTGATTTTGTAAGGCAAGCCAAGTGTCTCTTTAATAGCCACTTTTACCTATTAATGATACACATGGCTTGCCATATAGGTTGAATGCCCCCTAGTGGCTGAAAATGGCAGCGTTTAATATTTTCATGTCAGAATGGATGAAATTGTCAGATCTCAGCCAAAAATTTGGTTATAAATAAATATGGGGGGTATATTAGATGCTTCGGGGTATAAGTCGAAGGACTTGCAAATTTATGTAAAAGGTGCAACTTATACAGTGAAAAATACGGTATCTATGTTTTTTTTTTATGAGCCGAAATATTTAAAAAAGCTAAAAATGAATAAAAACTTGCATAAAAACTAAAACCAAATGTTTCTCAGTGGGTAAAATAAAAATAAAAAAATTAAAAAGGGGTGATTTTTTTTGTAAAAAAATGTTATACTTTCCCGCCCGGTCCAGAGCCATCGCAGCGGTGTCGGGGGTCCCGTTCTCCATGTACATCATGCAGGCTTTCTCTATGTACTGGATGGCCTCGGGCATCTTCTTCTGCTCCTGTCGCAGCAGAAACAGAGACGAGTTAGGGCTGGGCTCACGAAGCCTTCATCGTGTGCTCACAGCGGCTCACCTTCATCATCATTCCTGCTTGTTCGATCGCCCTGAGGAAGAGGAGGAGGAGAGTTAGAGGTCAGCGGCGGGTTTCATGTCCGGAGCCGCTTAAAAATCAGCTTCGTGGAGAAAATACTTACTTTGCAGCGTGGAAAAGTCTGAAGGGCAAAGTTAAGAAAACAAAATGTGGCGCAGGGATACAACAAACATTAGCTGACGTGAATGCACAACATCAACCACAGAAAAACTCACATCAGCTGATCTAGAAGTATAAAAACATGTTGCACATGTGCAGGTTGAGGCGACGCCAGATGGCCCAGTTCTGAATACAAAACTCAAATTCCTACCATGTCATGATGACAAAGATGAGCGGGGCATGTTCAAAGACTTTTAAAGTTTGCACTTCTCCTCTAAAAACTTTTAACGCACATCAACGTGTAAACAAGCCGAGTCATCCTTCAGTATCGCAGCCACGGCTGATTTACCTCAGCCAAAAGAAAAACGGCTGCGACTCGCGCTGTTTTAAAGACGACGAGCTGAAGTTTGGTACGGCAGTGGTTGACAGTCATCCCCATATCGTACTCTGAGCACTCGCGGCTCACACAAGATCTTTGTGGTAAAAGACGTGCATTCTTTCAAAAACTGCTGCTTTCAGTTTTTAGACGTTGAGATGAAACAAACTTCATTAAAGTAATTTTCCCCTGAATCTTTTTCTTTCGACTTTTGCTGCTTTACACTTATTTTCACTTCCTATGGGTTAAAGTTCATCCACTTTAGATAGTTATTTTGGCCTGACGTGTCTTCATTTCACCAACGCTTGTCTGTCTTTGTTCATCACAAACACTGTACAGAATGCTGTGATGGTTCAGCGTCAGGAATGGACAACAACAAAAAAAAAAAAAAGAGGGACAATTCAGCCAAATTTTGAATAACAACTTTGAAAGCTGCTCAGAAAACCTGTAAAACTGATTAGCGATGAGATTTACATCTCTTTGAAGGGAGACGGATCCCGTGGATCTGTTCAACACTGAAGTCGTCACGTCACTATTGTTTTTTGAACTACAGGTAGTCCTTGACTTACGACGTAGATCCGTTCCTACGTGGCGTCATAAACCAATTTTCGACGCAAGTCGAAATATACGTACATACTGCACCATATACATGGACAGTACTGTATTACCAAGCACTAAGCCTATCTTAACACAGTACCCTACATAATTATCAAAAACACATACATTTGGAGCCATAATGAAGGGCAAAAAGAGTTATGGCCTACTGGGATGCTGGCGACGCCGTATTCCTCCGTCCATCGGCCATATTCTCTATTACGTTTACGGCGTAAAACCGCGTACAGTACAGTATTCCTCCGCTGCTATTACCAAGCACTTACGGGAGTCTATCCTAACACAGTACCCTACATAATTATCAAAACATACGTTTGGGAGCCATAATGAAGGAAAAATAGTTAATTTCTTACTGGGATGCTGGCGACTCCGTATTCCTCCGTCCATCAGCCGTATTCTCTATTCCGTTTACGACGTAAAACCGCCGTCAACCTCGGTCCAGAGCGTTTACAGTACGTAACGTATCCCTCCGCCTCTGTATCCCTCCGCCGCCGCACTGCGTACAGTACAATACTGTATTCTTCCGCCGCAGCGGCCGCTGCGTAACTCGAAAAAAGGCTGTTCATAGTAAATGAGAGATGCGTCGTAACTCGAGACCATCGTAACCCGAGGACTACCTGTATAAGGCACACCGGGTTATAAGGCTCACCATTGATTTTTGAGAAAATTATAGGATTTTAAGTGCATCTTAATAGTCAAAAAAATATGGTACGTATGGCCTGCATTACATACGGATGTGGGTAGTGACATACGGCCGTAGCGCATGACTTGTGAAACGTGCGACCCCCCTCTCAGCTGTTTGCGACTTGATTCTCATCGTTCTTTTTAAAGAACCGTTCAAAAGATCCGGCTCGTTCGTGAACGTCACATCTCTGCTACTGATCGAGACTGCTTTAAAAGACTACAAAGTAGTCTGGCCCCTCAAACAGCACACAGATGGGTTAGGGGTGGTTGAAATCTCCACGGTGCTGTGAAGGTCTTTCTCCTGAGGGTGCAGATTCGCAGACAGGATACGTTTTGTTTTCTGTGTGGTACTCTGCCTCCTTCAGGTAAGCATCCTTTGCTTGCTCGTACTGCTTTGCATTCTTGAAGCACACAGCTGCAAACAGAAAGACGAACAGAGATCAGTCAGCAGGGAAGCAACATTTCAGTGATAAACACCAAGGATGACTTGAGGTACCTGCTTTGGCGTATTCTGATGCAGCACTGTCAAAATCAGGTTTCCACTTTGTCAGACTTGTCTTTAGGCTATAGTCGTATAAGAAACAGGAAGTTACAAACCACAACGATCAAAACTCTACAATAAATAAAGACATATTGGGTTAACCAATATTTACTCATCGTTCTGTGTTAAGATAGTGGCCTTCTCGGCATTACGTCTCTTCCGTAATAAAAACGCGTTTTATCGTTTCTCACCATTTTTCCGCCTTCGCCATGTGTTCGTGCGCTTCGTTTATCTTCTGAGCCGCCATGTCGAGGACAAAGTGATGTGTTGTGACGAATTTGTTAGCGATAAACAGCCGTGAGAGGTCGATGTTTGGATTAACAGGAAAACGTCAGCCGATGTCGCAGCCTACGGGTGCCGCGGAGGACAAATTTCTCGCGAGACCGTATACAGTATATATATATATTTTTTCAAGAATTTAATTTAATTATGAAGTTAAATTTTATGTTTTTAGAGGTGATAAGTATTTTAGTTGTTTCATGAAACTGATTTAAAAAAAAAAAATTAAGAGATGGGGCATCGGAAACGGAAGTGACGTCATGACGTCCTGCGTCTCTAATGGCTGAACAACAACTATCGGCGAGCAACAAACTTTCTCAAACTTCCTTAGACACAAAAACAAGTTAATATTAGCTAACTGTTTTGGCTTTGTGTCGGTTTAGGTGCGGTTATATGATATTTTTGTATTTATAAATGTGGAGTTGCTGATGGATACACGATATGACATACCGCGGAGGGCCACCGGGGCTTCTTCGAACTCGTCCCCGGCTCTGGGAGCTCAGTCCCGCCGCAGGAAGATGCCTCCAAGACCCGCTGATTTCAAACTCCAGATTATAATTATCGGCTCCCGTGGAGTTGGTAAAACCAGCCTCATGGAGAGATTCACGGACGATACTTTCTGCGAAGCGTGCAAGTCAACAGTAGGTGAGGACAGGAATATATATCTTTTAATGTAAATTCAACGTAAAGGGGTCAGTCTATTTCCTGGATGAAACGGTTCTGTACACCTTAAATCGGATGGACGCGGTATAATTTGTGTCTCGTAGTTTTTAAAATATGTGACTTTTTAAAATATATATTTTTTTATTATTTATATCTGTTTGTCACACATGAATCAAGCTAACAAACATCCACACGCAGAAATGGTTTGGAGTAATGCTTAGGAAAGTTTTTTTTAATTATTTTTATTTTTATTTATTTATTTATTCATTTCAGATTCAAAACAAGAACGAGAAACAAGAAAGAAAAAAAAATCTAAAATGAAAGGTAGCAGAAGAAGAAAAAAATCTTATATCTTCCCCTTTAAAAAAAAATCAATTCAAAACATGAATCATCTATAAATAATATAACAAAATAAATAACTCATCACACATTTACATTTCTAGTACATTTCATATAAACTAAAATGTATATATATCTTTTCAATAATTTAGTCTTAATCGTTTTCTTAAATATAGAAATAGACTTTACTTTTTTAACATCGTTTCCCAAACTATTCCACAAACTTATTCCTAGACCGACTCTTTAAACTGGTTCTGTACTTAGGTTTTACAAAAATGTCTGTTCCCTTTAAATTATAACAACTTTTCCTTTTTACAAAAAGGGTTTGAATGTTTGGAGGTAGTGTTTTAGGGTTTCCTGTTTGGATAAGTTCTTAAATATTTAAAAAGAAATCAACTTCCAAGAGTTGCATGGGTCTCTCTGAGTACTGTATAGTAATACTGTTTCAATAATTTTAATACTGTAATTGCTTAATTTAGTCCAGTTTAGCACTTTTTTAATTTACTTTTTAAAACTGGTTACATGTAAACAAGTCATACGTTTTTACGTTTTTATGAAATGACAATAATTATTTTATTTTATTTTGCAAAGACTTTGGCGTGCTTTGTGTTTGTGCATTTTAAAAATAGGTAACTGTCCTGCTGAAGTTAGTAAACAGTCCTGTGACCAAGACAGCAGCCAAACACAGTGTCCAGTCCTAAAATAGACACGCACATACACACACACAAGCTCCATGAAGAGCTCCATGATGTGTCCCGTCATCCCTGCTACACAGCTGTGTGTCACTAATATTATCTTCCTTTTATCAGATGTTGCCTACAGAGTCACTGGACAACAATTAAAAGCAATCTACCCCTTTTTAAATACAGTGATCCCTCACCTATTGCGGGGGTTACAGGGTTACGTTAGGATAAAAAGAAACGTGATCTAGTGCAGCCGTAGTGATCCGTAATATACCGTAGTGAGGGATCATTGTATTTTATGTTAAAAGTTTGACATGATAAAGTCCCAAAAGGTTAAAGCAGCACACGGTATATGATGGCATTTACCTGTATTCATGTGTCCGTTGTGATTTATTTCACAGGAGTTGACTTCAAAATCAAGACAGTTGAGTTAAGAGGGAAGAAGATCAGACTACAGATATGGTGAGTAACTGGGCAGATGTGCAACTCCTTTATTCCCCTTCGTGGTGTTTTATTGTAGTGGTTCCCAACATTAGGGCTGGGTCTTTAAACATCAAATTAGCAGTCTAGAGATAAACTCCAAAGATGGAATGTAAATTTTAAAAGATTGCTAGCAAAAATAAGCAGTCATAAATTGATGATGGATACCATGACAGTTGTTTTAAGATCAAAAAAGACGTTCAATTCAAGATCAACTGGACTTTATTTGTAACAGAAGACGTTTCGCTTCTCATCCGAAAGGCTTTATCAATTCAATGAACCAGACTGTGTGTGCGTGTGCATTGCATTGTTTTAAGATGTGTCTTTATTTTTTTGGGTATGTTGGCGATGTTTGTACAACTCAAGTCTGCTGCTGTTATTTTCTGTGTCAGAAGTTAAAACGTTTGTGAACCTCTGTTTTATTCGTCTGTCCTGTCATCCTGCAGACTGTGCTAACAAGTGTGGCTTTCAACGCGGTGCAAACGGTTCAGATTCATCCTCAAGTTATTGTCTTTGCAGGCACCGATTAGTCTTTATTCAACCGGGGCATTTATTAAAAGTGTTTCAGGGTAAAACACGAGTGAAGTTTCATGTCCTTGATACTAGAGTTAGATACTAAAAGTGTAAAATAAGTCGCAGTCCAATTTGAGCATTTATCCATCCATCCATCCATCTTCTTCCGCTTATCCGGGGTCGGGTCGCGGGGGTAGCAGCCTAAGTAGGGAGGCCCAGACTTCCCTCTCCCCAGCCACTTGGAGCAGTTCCTCCGGGGGAATCCCAAGGCGTTCCCAGGCCAGCCGAGAAACATAGTCCCTCCAGCGCGTCCTGGGTCTTCCTCTGGGTCTCCTCCCGGTGGGACGTGCCCGGAACACCTCACCAGGGAGGCGTCCAGGAGGCATCCTAACCAGATGCCCGAGCCACCTCAACTGGCTCCTCTCGATGTGGAGAAGCAGCGGCTCTACTCCGAGTCCCTCCCGGATGACTGAGCTTCTCACCCTATCTCTAAGGGAGAGTCCAGCCACCCTGCGGAGAAAACTCATTTCAGCCGCTTGTATCCGAGATCTTGTTCTTTCGGTCATAACCCAAAGCTCATGACCATAGATGAGGGTGGGAACGTAGATCGATCGGTAAATTGAGAGCTTTGCCTTTTGACTCAGCTCTCTCTTCACCACGACAGACCGGTACAGCGCCCGCTTCACTGCGGACGCTGCACCTATCCGCCTATCGATCTCACGCTCCAGTTTTCCCTCATTCGTGAACAAGATCCCGAGATACTTAAACTCCTCCACTTGGGGCAGGACCTCCTCCCCGACCCGGAGAGGGCATGCTACCCTTTTCCGGCTCAAGACCATGGCCTCGGATTTGGAGGAACTGATCCTCATCCCGGCCGCATCACACTCGGCTGCAAACCGCTCCAGTGAAAGTTGTAAATCACGAACTGATGAAGCCAGTAGGACCACATCATCTGCAAAAAACAGAGAAGCGATTCTAAGGTCACCAAAACGGATCCTCTCAACACCTTGGCTGCGCCTAGAAATTCTGTCCATAAAAGTTATGAACAGAATCGGTGCCCAACCAGTTTACATGTGTTTTGTGGACTTGGAGAAGGCATTCGACCGCGTCCCTCGGGGGGTTCTGTGGGGGGTACTCCGGGAGTATGGGGTACCAGGCCCTTTGATAAGGGCTGTTAGGTCCCTGTACGACCGGTGTCAGAGCTTGGTCCGCATTGCCGGCAGTAAGTCAGGCTCGTTTCCGGTGAGAGTTGGACTCCGCCAAGGCTGCCCTTTGTCACCGATTCTGTTTATAACTTTTATGGACAGGATTTCTAGGCGCAGCCAAGGTGTTGAGAGGATCCGTTTGAGCATTTAAAGACGTTTAAATGTTTGTAGGTATTTGTGTGATTGTGCTTTGCTAAAAGACCATCGCGCTTGTGTCACTTACTCATTTGTCCTGCTGGCTAACACCCCTCCTCATCGCCTTTTACCACTCCCTCGTGTTGAACACACTCCTTGATCCGTCCGGTGTGGACAGCTGTCGTCTCGGTGCGCTCTTTTCTCACGTTGGCATGTTCTCATTGAGCTCCACCACATCTGAGCCCCAGCCTTCCATAACCCCCGGCATTGTGCTGCTGTCTCTGTCTGCTCCACCACATCTGAGCCCCAGCCTTCCATAACCCCCGGCATTGTGCTGCTGTCTCTGTCTGCTCTTCTGCTCATAAGCCTGACTGTGACTCACTGTGGTGAAGGGGACAGACTAGCTGGCTGAAGGTACAGTGCCGCTCCAACTGCTCAGGCTCCGATGATAAACTCCGTTACATCATGAATTATGATTGTTTTCAGAACAAATCTGTAGTCGGTGACCTTTGATACTATCTAATGATACAGTTTGTAGTTTTAATCCAAGCAAAAATCTTCAGTTCTGAGTGTTTTTTTGTTTAAGTTTGCCTTTAACTGTCAGATAATTGTGATGTGATTAAATATCAGATAATTGTGATGTGATTTAGTTGAAACAACTTATTCTTACATTAGTTGGCCATAATATTATGACAACTCACAGGTGAGTTGCAAAACATTTTCGATACATCGGCGAAGAAATCAGCAGGACAAAAAGTGCTTCGAGGAGCATAAACATCAAATTTCACTTCTTAATTTCACACATAATAATAATAATAATCCAATCCAGCATCTATGGGATGAGCTGGACGAACAGATCCAGTCATTTTAATCCCATAGTAAAGTTTACAGAGCTTAAACTGTTGAAGCTCGCATGACTCGATGGGTTGTAGATCAAGACAATTATGAGAGTGGTCATAATGTTATGGCTGATCAGTAGATGTGATCAAAAACACTTCTTTTCTTTTTTGTAATAATAATAATAATAAATTCAATTTATACCGCACTTTTCATTAATAAAAATCTCAAAGTGCTAAAACCATTTGTACCATTTAATGTAGTTAACAAATTAAAATGCATCTTGAATCAGTGAAAACCGCTCAGTTACTCAGTTGTTTGTGATTCGTGGAGGTTTGTGAGTGGCTCCGATGACGTTTTGTTCAGTTCGGTTAAACGACGGTTGTTTTCTCCAGGGACACAGCTGGGCAGGAGAGATTTAACAGCATCACATCAGCCTACTACAGAGGAGCCAAGGGAATAGTGCTCGTTTACGACATAACAAAGCACGAGACATTTGAAGACCTTCCTAAGTGGATGAAAATGATTGACAAGGTAATGAACACCATGACTCGTACAGATACTTCACGAACACT
>JBBPBX010013594.1:34107-52142 GCA_038048925.1 Garcialebias charrua
CAAACGGCCCGTAGGTACGGAACTCGCTCGTAAGTCGGGACTACCTGTAATGAGCTAAAATTTGGGGCGGTAGCTGAGAGTCATTCCAACATGTAATCAGAGGGCAAACGGCTCTTGCAAGGTATTAAAGTGGTACTTTTTGTCCACACAAGACCTCAAACCTGTTTAAATACTTCTTTCTTCCCTGGAAGAAGCCGAGCAGCTCTTAACTGAGTATTTGCATAAAAACATCCCTCCCCTCTCTAAAAGTAGGTTATCCCACCATAAGTCGAGGAGGGGTGAAGCTGCAGACGAGGTGTTTCAGATTTATTAATCAGCTTTACAGGCTCTGGTCGCAGCGTTTTTATCCCCCCAGGAGTTCACGCCCCAGGTGTTTGGGGTTCAGAGACCTGGCTGTCAGTCTACCAGCTGGGTCTGCCTCCCGCTCAACCCCCCCTGTGCCCTTCAATAACTGGGACTCCCTGCTGCTACTGCTTTTCAGATGCTCCTGTCCCTAATTGGCCCATAATCTTGGATGGATACTTAATTTTTTACACTGGACAGGATGGTGTGCAAATGGAGTGCAGTTATTTAAAGGAGGGGTCCCGGGTCAGCAACAGAAAAGTAGTTTCTTTGGATTTTTCTCCAAGTTCAAATATTGAAGCTTGAATCCCAAAACATTTTTCATACTTTTTATTAGGACTTCACAACACTTTTGTTAACTACAACATTAAACACAAATATATTTATGTAATGAAAACGTTGAATTACCGAACTCTGGGGCCACTTTTTTACTAAATAAAGAATTATTATTGTTAAAATAGTCAAGTAAATTAATTCATTCTTTCTTTATACAGGTTAGTCTCACTGAGGCACGAGGACTCATTTACAACAGAGACCTGGTTTACAACATATTCATTCATTCAACATTTATTTATACAGATAAATCACTTTGAGACTAATTTACAAGTTAGACCTGTTTTAGACAAACAAAAAGTAATGAAAGTGACACATGAATAGGATTTGGAGGCAAAAAAATTTTTCCTAACAGACTCTCACTACTTGGCCAAGAAGAGATTGCCTGAAATTGAAGAAAAAAAACACCCCGCACATAAGCACATAGGGATGCAGACATTCCGTAGGGGAGAGGAGATGACAAGAGTATATAAAGTACAGACAATAAACATCAGTAAAATGCAATTAAAATAAAAGTAGTGTTATAAAACAATAACTCAAGGTGCCATTTAAAACGAAGTAAAATACTAAAACAAGAACATATTTGCTTTGATGTTTCCAGTGACCTTATCAAACGTTTAAAACCCTCCAAAGAAATAAAGGTGGACAGCTGAAGTTCTTGTTGCGAGGTGTTCCAGGTTACAGGAGCAGAGTAGGAAAAAGCCTTTTTGCCAAGTTCAAACCGTGCTGAGGGAACACAGGTAACGATGAACTGAGAGTGCACGCTGTAACTGCACTGACGACGTGACAAGTGGGAGGAGATATAAGAAGGTAGCAGACCAAGGAGGGATTTATAGATGAAAATGAACCAGTGTGAGAGTCTACATGTAGATAATGATGACCAATTGACCAGTGAGTACAGAGTGCAGCGATGGGTATGGTAGTTACGTATAACCATTTATGCATCTTAGTGCACTGTGATAGACGACGTCCTACATCTGCAAGGATCTGGCTGGGGCATTCATATAAATAATGTCACCATAATCAATGGCTGCTAGGAAAGTAGCAGCTACAAGGCATTTTCTGGCATGCAAAGTTAAGTACAGTAAGATGTATTTCTGAAAAAGAAACACAGTTTTAACTTCAGTTTCTTTATCAAGTTTCCAATATGTGGTTTAAAAGAGAGATGTGCATCAACAAAATTCCCAAGTATTTGTAAGAATGTACAAACTCAATAGGAACACCATGCATGGATGAGATAGAAGGTTGATGGCACTGTAACAATATAGGAGTTATTAGTCAGTTTACTGACTTACCTATAGTTTAGACGTGCAGGTATGAGCAGACTTTTATCTGCACAAACTTGCCACCAAGTTCACGGGGTCTCAACTTTTTCAGAATAAATCAACAAATCTAACGATGTGATTAGCCAGAAATGTAATTTCACACTTAGACTTCAATTTATGTTGGTCTACCAAAAAAATAGACCTTTTATTGAAACTATCACAAAAATTACATTAAACATTTGTATCGATATTAGCTCTGATTTAATAACTACGTTGACAAGAATTCAAATTAAAACAAACAGACAGTTGGGAACTTAACTGTTGGCACATTTACTTGACAGATTAAATAGCTTATGAAAAATAAGAAATAGGAGGAAGAAGATGAAAGCTAAGTTAACTGAAATTAATTATTTGAAACAACCAGAGTGGCACCTTTCCCATACGGATCAGGCTGAGCCTCCGACACGTGCAGCATACAAACAACGCCTCTTTACCTGGTGACGAGACGTCTTGCGAGGTGAGGACTGAGAAGTTTGTGGACACTAACGGACTGTGTGGTCCAGTGAGCGTCCAGATGACTTCGAGCGTGTATGACTGGGTCAGACGAGCGGGAGCACGCATTCACCGGCAGGAACAGGCCCCAATCGCACTGGTTGAACTTTCAAAGTAAAACTTCAGAAAACAAATTCTTTCAGAAATGAGTGTTGAGGCACAGCAAGGCTTTGCCGCGACTCTCAGCTGAGACGTGGGTCGAGTTGGCACAAATGACCGGGCGTCTCCAGCTTTTCCCAAAGGAGAGCAACCAGTTGGCAGTTAGTTGTCTTCCAAAAACTAAAGGCAAATGCAGGAAGTGCCCATTTATAGGGAGGCGGGATCTGAACCACCTCCTGAATAACTATTGGCTGGTTATAACAAAATAAAAGATGGAAGTTTAATTCCATAGGCAGAAAGTCTCTTGACGGACAACAGGAAAACTGTTTACATAAACAGCCAGGTGGCCTGCTTGCAAGCACAGAAAATGTTATGGCTAACTTCATAGACAAAACAGAGAAGGCTGCAAGAGAACAGCTCTTACCCTGACTTCTGCCTTAGCGACAGAGTCTTGCTTGCTTTGCAGAAATAAAACCAGTAGAAGGCCAAAGCTCATGAAAGTAACAGATCATCATTAAAAATGACAAAAATATACTGTAGATCAATTCTGAATTAACACACATTAAAGAGAAAGTTCAATCTGATTAATTAGTGTCCATTAATTCATAATAATTGTTAAAATATATAAGTGTCCATCTGTCTCCTTGAGAGCTTCAAGAAGGTGTAACACTTAGAGTTTCAGAGAGATGTGGAGAGGTGTACTTGAAGGTCAAGACAGAGGCCTATATCACTACAGTCCCCCTTTTTGGAAGTCATCGCCTGTCCTTGGGGATGAGTTCCAACACGAAACGATACCACCGAATGTCTCTGACCTCTATGTAATCCAGTAAGTGGAAAAAAAAAATTCAAAAATATACTCCCATAATGTTTTTGGAAATTCCATACTGTTCGTAGGTAATCCCATTGCGGCAAGCTTTTAATCCTTTGGAAAACATAGTCTGTTAACCCATGGAGAACTGAGTCTGTGATCCCTTGGAAAACAAAGTCTTATAATCCACAACGGTAAATCCACAACGATGGGGGTTATTGATTTCATCAGCAAGAATAGTTTTAATCAGCATGTAGAGGGGATCCCTCAATTGAAGCAGAGGAGGCGGGCCTTGGATGAAGGTTGAAGACCAACGTTGGATCAGCAGGTCCCCACATCGAAGGTTGCAGGCTGGATGGCTTCCAGTCGGTGCCACCCTGGTTCAATGTGTCATGCAATTATGTGGTTTTAGGTGGGCTTATGATTGGGATTCTACATTAAGCCTTACCTATATGCACCTGGTATGTAAGCTATCATGGATTAGATCAGCTACAATTACCAATTAAGGGGTGGGTCAATGCCGAAAAAACAGAGATAGGGATCTATACCTATAGAAATGTGGAGGGCTTCTGTAACGAAGGCCTCATCTTTCAAACTATTCCTCCATTCATTATTTAGTTTAGGTTAAACTAAAAATACAAAAATGAAATCTAGTTTGGTCTAAATGTCTGTTGTCTTTTAGACGAACGACGCAAGATTTGGTAATCCCTAAAAATTTTGAAGTCTATGGCGAGACTCATCAAAATGAATAGATCTAGAATAGAAACGATCGAATCGGTTCTACCTAAATGATTGGGAGATCAGTGTAGATTATAGTACCTTAAGTAGTATTAATCTACTATGACTCATCAAAGATTGAGATCTTTAACAAAATGAACAGCATGTTGGCATAGTTAAAATCCATTTAAGTCTTCAACTTATCAACAATCAAAACCTCTTTTGGCTGGGAGTGTTCAGAAAACAATAACAACTTCAATAACAACAAAAGTAGCAATTAAGCAACTAAAAACAACGTTTCACTACGTCAAACTCACTCTGGTCGTCAGATTCCAATGTGTCACACACGAGAAATACAGTCTAAACTGATTAGTTTATTTACTAACCTGTGTTTGGACGACCTTATTTTCCCATGAAGTCTGTGAGTGTGCGAGCTCTTTGTCGTTTGTGGGGTTATTGAAATCTTTGTCCTTGACATGGGCATGGCCTAACATCACCCCCCTGTGGTCATGAGGGACCAAGCACACGGGTGTGGACGTCCGTCCATGGGCACGAGTTAGGATGCCATTGTTTAGTTTAAGCTGTTCGCGCAGTTTATGGGGAACCTTGTACAGGAACCTTATAGGTCTCGGCCAACGTACCTCTGTACGTTTACCTCTTTCTGCGTAATGCAGGTGTGTCACAACTGTCGGCGCCGTCGCAGGCGTGTCTCTGTCGTTGTGATGTATATCTTCCCACTTCATGAAAGAAGAGGTGCTCTTTGAGTCTGTAAGAACTATGTCATCTCTGAGCAGTTCTAGATTCAAATGCTCTTGAACCAAGGTTTCATCGAAAACTTGGCTGATAACTGAATTACCTGTCCCAGAGGACAGCACAGCGTTCTCGGTGCGTGATCCTTGGACCTCTACACCGTCCTCTACCTGTGGTAGGAAGTGTGAGTCTGCCCCCCTTTCGTTTAAGGAGGGGTCCTCAAAATCAGTAACAATGAAGTCCAAGTGACTGTCAGAGTGTTGTAGACTGTCACCTTGTGGGCTCAGATGTCCTTGAACCAAGACTTCACTGCAAGCTTGGCTGTATGCCGAATTATCTGTCCCACAGGACAGTACAGCGTCATCGGTGTGGGACCCTTGGATCACCACACCTCCCTCTACCGGTGGTAGGTAGTGTTCAGTGAGTGCTGAAGGTGTCAGCTCGCAGAGGAGGTCCTCGTGATGGGCCAGAGTCTGGTCCAACTGTTGAGTCTCCTCTGTCTGTCACCTTGTGTCAGATGTCCTTGAACCAAGACTTCACTGCAAGCTTGGCTGTATGCCGAATTATCTGTCCCACAGGACAGTACAGCGTCATCGGTGTGGGACCCTTGGATCACCACACCTCCCTCTACCGGTGGTAGGTAGTGTTCAGTGAGTGCTGAAGGTGTCAGCTCGCAGAGGAGGTCCTCGTGATGGGCCAGAGTCTGGTCCAACTGTTGAGTCTCCTCTGTCTCACCTGTAGTTGAAGGTTCACTTACCGGGTCTGTGGTCCTGGTTGGGGAATCCCATGTGACCTCAGCGGTACCTGTTGTTAGACAGTCAGTGTCCTGACCTTGGGGAGGTACCACGAATGGCAGTGGACTGCTCACTGTGGCCCACATTGTCTGACTGCCATAATCTATAATCGCTTCAAAGCGACTTATAAAATCTTGGCCGACCAGAAATGGGATGGAGTTCACTGTAGACACATGTACCGGATGGTAAATTGTCGTCTCGCCAATCTGCATGTGAACCATGGCAATAGCTGTCATGGTTGTTCCCACTTCCGAGAGTCCTCGCAACTCTATAGCACATTCTGTCTGGGGTATCACTCTGCCAACACTGTTAGCGGCGGTCCGTAGCCTCTCAAACAGCTCGGCCGACATGATAGTCACGTCTGAGCCGCTATCCAGGAGTGCTTCTCGCGAGAACACCCCTTCCAGTCTGAGTGGCAGGTAAGCTTTCTTAGCGTGCCCCATTCTCATAAATTTACACAGAAACCTTCTAGGTTTAAGCACACGCCTCTGAGTACGTGTAACGCCGTCCGTGTAATCATCTTCGCTGTCAGCATCATGATGGCTGTCTGCCTCACGACCTTCAGGATGTGGATTCTCAGCAATTTGTTTGCTGTCAGTATTTATGTCAGTGTTGACGTTGTCGTTGTCAACTGTGTGCACTGAGTTGTTGCAAAAGACAGTGCTGCGCGTCGCTTCATCAGGATGAACAACGTTGTTTGTGTTATCATCAAGGACAACGTCACACGTTGTGTCAGCTTGGTCAACCACTGTAACATTCAAATCATTTGACAAACAAACCACATCCTCAGTCACGTCCTCGCGCGGAGGCGCCGTTCCCATAATCTGGAGCATGTGTGACTCATTGCATGTCTCAAACTGTGCAGTTCGAGGGGCAGGGGCAGGAGGGCCGCTTCTCGGGGGCACATGTCGGGACAGACCCTTTTTCAAAGGGTCACGGTTCCCAGACATCAACTTCTCTCGAAATTCACCCACTGTGAGACCTAGGTGAGAACTCTTTTGGTTCGATCTGAACCATCTCGGTTCATCTAGAGAGCGAACATCTGCCTTTTGTGGTTCATTGCTCATCACAGGGTTTTCAACCTGAGACGAAAGAGGAGCAGCCTCAAAAACTGACGCAGCATATTGTCTTATCACTTCCATAGAATCTTTTTTGCAATCAACCAGAAAACGAACACATTTCATTTGAAAAGGCATAAGATTCATAATGAAAAGACGTTTAAACTCCACATTTTCCTCCAATCCAGGGACAGTTTTGTCCTTTGTGCAAGCAGAGAGGAGCCTGTCGTAAAACACCAGGGGATGTTCACCTGGTCCCTGTAGGACGTTCTTCGCAGCTAAGTGCCTATCAAAGTATGCACCTGTCAGAACGTCCATCTTTGTACTGATTTTCTGTGAAAAATCAAGGACAGTCGGTCTTATATCACAGTGGACAGTCTCACCATGTGATGCCAAGATGTGAAATAAAATAAAAAAAATCAGTGATTCCTATTAATTTGTCGACCTGTGACAAGGTCAAACAAACTGGCCGTTGTTTGTGTGATTTTGTGAAAATCAAGACAAAAGATGCCTCCTGTGTGTTATTTTAACCTTGCAGTTTAAAAACACAGGGACAGAGAGCTGGTTTTGCACAGAATTGATGATAAGAGTGTCAAGGCTTATCAAAAACAGACATGTCTGTATTAAAATCTGTGTAACTGTTCTGCCATCAACATTTGATTTCCTGCGAAAATCAAATTAAAAGGGTGCTGTGAGTACGATATTTCAAAATGATTCCCGTTTAAAACAGGAACATTGAACATGTACAAATTACAGGAAGACTGCGTCTTCTAATGTAACCAGCAGGGGGCACAGCGCTGGAAGTGAGTTTATCACAGCGACTGTAATTTCTCTATCTGACCGCTATAGAGGCGCTGTTATCACCAGCGAGCGAAGCTGCAGTTTTTTAGCCCACAGACATCTAACACGGATGAAAAGCATCAAGCAGACAGACCCAAAGCGTTACGTGGTACAGCTTCAGAGCCCCAGGCTCACAAAAACGAAATCATGTGAGCAAAATCGGTTGAACTGTGAAACCTTTTAAACTGCGTTTAAAAGAAATAAGGTCGGTCCTCATAAAACCGGCAAAATCGGTGTCACGTGACCTGGTCACATGGCGATCGGCAGTATCAGAGCAACCGACTCAATCCACCCATTAAAATCTCAAAAACACCGCGTTTAAACAGTCTTTTTAATGACAGTAATGGACAAACAAGCACGGAAACTCGTCTGGGACAAGCTGTGAAGTGAAAGTTGACGAGGAGCGGGCTCCACCCACTGCGCAAGCGCCAACACTTACAGCGTAATCGACCAATCACAGCGAAGACAGAACTGTAGTTCTAAAACCCAAGTGTTCATGGGAAACTATGACTTCCAAAAAGGGGGACTGTAGTGATATAGGCCTCTGTCTTGACCTTCAAGTACACCTCTCCACATCTCTCTGAAACTCTAAGTGTTACACCTTCTTGAAGCTCTCAAGGAGACAGATGGACACTTATATATTTTAACAATTATTATGAATTAATGGACACTAATTAATCAGATTGAACTTTCTCTTTAATGTGTGTTAATTCAGAATTGATCTACAGTATATTTTTGTCATTTTTAATGATGATCTGTTACTTTCATGAGCTTTGGCCTTCTACTGGTTTTATTTCTGCAAAGCAAGCAAGACTCTGTCGCTAAGGCAGAAGTCAGGGTAAGAGCTGTTCTCTTGCAGCCTTCTCTGTTTTGTCTATGAAGTTAGCCATAACATTTTCTGTGCTTGCAAGCAGGCCACCTGGCTGTTTATGTAAACAGTTTTCCTGTTGTCCGTCAAGAGACTTTCTGCCTATGGAATTAAACTTCCATCTTTTATTTTGTTATAACCAGCCAATAGTTATTCAGGAGGTGGTTCAGATCCCGCCTCCCTATAAATGGGCACTTCCTGCATTTGCCTTTAGTTTTTGGAAGACAACTAACTGCCAACTGGTTGCTCTCCTTTGGGAAAAGCTGGAGACGCCCGGTCATGGTGCCAACTCGACCCACGTCTCAGCTGAGAGTCGCGGCAAAGCCTTGCTGTGCCTCAACACTCATTTCTGAAAGAATTTGTTTTCTGAAGTTTTACTTTGAAAGTTCAACCAGTGCGATTGGGGCCTGTTCCTGCCGGTGAACGCGTGCTCCCGCTCGTCTGACCCAGTCATACACGCTCGAAGTCATCTGGACGCTCACTGGACCACACAGTCCGTTAGTGTCCACAAACTTCTCAGTCCTCACCTCGCAAGACGTCTCGTCACCAGGTAAAGAGGCGTTGTTTGTATGCTGCACGTGTCGGAGGCTCAGCCTGATCCGTATGGGAAAGGTGCCACTCTGGTTGTTTCAAATAATTAATTTCAGTTAACTTAGCTTTCATCTTCCTCCTCCTATTTCTTCTTTTCATAAGCTATTAATCTGTCAAGTAAATGTGCCAACAGTTAATTTCCTAATTGTCTGTTTGTTTTAATTTGAATTCTTGTCAACGTAGTTATTAAATCAGAGCTAATATCGATACAAATGTTTAATGTAATTCTTGTGATAGTTTCAATAAAAGGTCTATTTTTTTGGTAGACCAACATAAATTGAAGTCTAAGTGTGAAATTACATTTCTGGCTAATCACATCGTTAGATTTGTTGATTTATTCTGAAAAAGTTGAGACCCCGTGAACTTGGTGGCAAGTTTGTGCAGATAAAAGTCTGCTCATACCTGCACGTCTAAACTATAGGTAAGTCAGTAAACTGACTAATAACTCCTATATTGTTACATTTATTGGTGGCCCGTACGGGGAGCCAACCAGCCTGCAACCTTCGATGTGGGGACCTGCTGATCCAACGTTGGTCTTCAACCTTCATCCAAGGCCCGCCTCCTCTGCTTCAATCGAGGGATCCCCTCTACATGCTGATTAAATTCCATTCTTGCTGATGAAATCAATAACCCCCATCGTTGTGGATTTACCGTTGTGGATTATAAGACTTTGTTTCCAAGGGATCACAGACTCAGTTTTCCATGGGTTAACAGTAGGGTTGGGCATCGAGGATCGAGAATCGTTCAGAACCGGGACTAACTGTCCGGTTCTCCCGGAATCGTTCAAAATATTAATTTTCGATTCATATTTTCGATGCCTACCGCCGACCGGAAGTAGCCGCCAACGACGAAGAAGAAATTGCCGCCGAAAACCAACGAAGAAGACTCCACCGGAAGTAGGCGCCAAAAACCAACGAAGAAGAGTTTGCGGGAGGTGTGTGTGTGAGCAGAGCGAGCGAAGATGGACAACGTGCGAAGGCGATCGAAAGTATGGCTCAATTTTAGTAAGAAGAATGACCAGTCGGCTCAATGCAATACTTGCAGGAAGCTTATATCGTGCAAAGGAGGGTGTACGACCAATATGATTAAACACCTCCGGCTTCACGGTGTAGAACTAGCACCGTGTCCCGTCTTCGACGTGCTGCTTCGGCCTCCCTCCGGCTCCAACATGCAGCCCATCAACCCGCTGCAGTCAGAATCTGGTAAGTAAAATTATAAACTACGTCTTATAACACTAAGGCAGCCATTAAGGCAGGTAAACGCAAATGCTATGCTAACGTTAGCTCACGTATTTTTCCATAGACAAAGAACCGGAAATGGCTAGCCAAGCAGTCGACCCCCCTGCAGAACAGCCGCGTGTTACTCCGTTCACTGTAGCTTCCAGAGGAAAGATGTCGGTTCAACAAACTGAAGAGTGCCACAGAAAAGTTACGGCGTATATAGTGAAAAAGATGCACCCATTTTCTGATGTGGAGTCACCAGAATTTAGGTTTGTTACCCACAACAAATAACAATATAACTAAACTAATCAACAGTCCACTCTAAGCTAACGTTACAGTATCATGTTTGTTTATATGTTTGCAGGGACATGATGAAAAGCACAAATCCAAAATATACACCACCCACCAGGGATTACTTGTCTAATAAACTAATCCCTTCATGGTATCAAATTGAGAAAGCTAATGTAATCGCAGAGCTCAGTGATGTCTGCTCTGTTGCTCTCACATGTGATGGCTGGAGTAGCATCACACAGGACCATTACCTCACTGTTACAGCACACTACACAGTGGAGGGCAAACTGCAGCAAAAAGTACTAAAAACTAAAGCTGTATACAAAGCTCAGACTGGATGTGTTGTGGCAGAAGAAATCACTGCCATTCTGACAGAGTTTGGCATTTCACACAAAATTGTGGCGATCACTGTTGACAATGCTGCCAATATGGATGTGGCCATTAAACACCTCAAATTTGTTAAATTAGGATGCTTTGCCCACACACTCAACCTAGCAGCACAAAGTCTGTACTCCCTAAATTCAGTGAGTCAGTGGGTGGCCAAGGTCCGGACCATCGTCGTGTGGATGAAAAGGTGCTCGATGGCAAAGGTGGTTCTCCGGGAGAAGCAAGAACTTTTAAGTAAGAAACACAAAGTATTTGATTACTTCTTTTAAATAATACCTCCTAGGTTGAAAAATATCTGCTAAATTACTGTAAACTACTATTCTTGTTTCTTTCAGAGCTGCCCCAACACTCACTCATTCTAGATGTGAGAACACGCTGGAATTCGCTGTATTTAATGCTGGAGAGGTTCATAGAGCAGTACCCTGCAATTCAAGCAGCCAGCTTGGATCTTCGGCTGAGAAAGAACATGGAAAGAGACAGGTAAAAAGATGAGATGGATATGAATTTAATTTGTTAGGGATTTTGAGGAAGGAAAAAAAAACTTTCTAACACTAGTCTGTGTTCACTGTTTTTTTTCTTTCTTCATACAGGCTTGCTCGGCTGAATCAGGAGGATTTTCATAAGGCAGAAGACTTCATCAATCTGATGAAAGTTCTCTACACGTCCACCCTCTGCGTGTCTTCAGAAAAGAGCGCCACGTGCGGTCAGATACTGCCCATTCTCCAAAAGCTTGAGGCACATCTGACGGTGAAAGAAGGAGACACAGTGTTTGTATCCAACCTTAAAAAACAGGTTTGGGCAAACCTATCCAAGCGCTACCAGGTAAGTGACTGAGGTAGACAGCTAGAAAGAAATGAATGAAGAATAAAAACATCTTTGTTCCTGTGGCTTGATCTAACATTTTAGTAATGTGTTTTGCAGAATGATGAGATCAGACATTTCCTCAAAGTGGCCACTGCGTTGGATCCACGCTTTAAACAAAGGATGGATGACTGTGTCTGGGACCAGGTCCATAAAAAGCTGATGGAGCAGGTGACGTGTTATTCATGCACAAGTGTCCTTTTCAGCTATTAAAATCTGAAATCTAAATGATAGTTATGTTCTTTGTAGTCAACAGAGGAAGACTGTGGAGATAATGGGGCCACTAACACCGAGGAAGTGGAGAACGAGGAGAACGAGGAGGAGAGTGTACCGGTAAGTGTATGATAGCAGAAATTGTATAGTTCTACATTTTTATAATGATCACACACATTTAATGGATGTTTCCCTTTTTAGTGATAATACTTATGATATGAACCTGTTGTTTGTTTAGGAACCGCCCCCCTGCAAACTGCCTAGAAAGACGCCACTGGAGGAGCTCTTTGCAGAGGAAGAGGCACAGAAAGTGGTGTCACAGCAGAGCTCCATGTCCATTCAGGCGCAAGTGGAGAAGGAGCTGCAGACGTACCGAAAAATTCCACAGGCCAGTATGTCTGAGGATCCTGCTGCATGGTGGTGGTACCAAAGAAAGACTTACCCGCTGCTGTCAGGTCTTGCACGTTCATATTTGTGCGTACAGGCTTCATCCACTCCCAGTGAACGTGTGTTCTCCACTGCAGGAGACACAATCTGTCCAGAACGCTCTCGCATACTGCCTGAGAAGGCAGACATGATAGTTTTTCTAAACAAGAACTGTTTCTAATTTTGTACTGTGCTGTTAATCTGGATTGGAGCTCAGGTAACATGTTTACATAGCTGGCTGCAGCATCACATGCTACACATGTGAAAATGTTTTTATTTTTTGTTATTTGCACAAGTTTAGCCCATGAAGGGGAGCTCAGGATTCAGGAACATGTTTACATAGCTGGCTGCAGCATCACATGCTACACATGTGAAAATGTTTTTATTTTTTATTTGCACAAGGTTAACCCATGAAGGGGAGCTCAGGAACATGTTTACACAGCTGGCTGCAGCATCACATGCTACACATGTGAAAATGTTTTTATTTTTTGTTATTTGCACAAGTTTAGCCCATGAAGGGGAGCTCAGGATTCAGGAACATGTTTACATACCTGGCTGCAGCATCACATGCTACACATGTGAATATGTTTTTATTTTTTGTTATTTGCCCAAGTTTAGCCCATGAAGGGGAGCTCAGGTAACATGTTTACATACCTGGCTGCAGCATCACATGCTACACATGTGAAAATGTTTTTATTTTTTGTTATTTGCACAAGTTTAGCCCATGAAGGGGAGCTCAGGATTCAGGAACATGTTTACATACCTGGCTGCAGCATCACATGCTACACATGTGAAAACTGAAAATGTTTTTATTTTTTGTTATTTGCACAAGTTTAGCCCATGAAGGGGAGCTCAGGAACATGTTTACATAGCTGGCTGCAGCATCACATGCTACACATGTGAAAATGTTTTTATTTTTTGTTATTTGCACAAGTTTAGCCCATGAAGGGGAGCTCAGGAACATGTTTACATAGCTGGCTGCAGCATCACATGCTACACATGTGAAAATGCTTTAATGTTGTTGTTTTTTAAATGTTTTTCAGAAATAAAGCTCTCGTTTGAAAGTGTACTACTGTACTGTGAAAAAATTCATACAATTTACGGTATATTAAAGTTCATAAGTTTGATATTTATATACTGGTTGAAAATAGTCCTGAGAAATTCATAGTAAAGTAAGTAAAAAGGTCATAGAATTAAAATTCAAATAGAAGTTCAAATTATTTCATCCAGTAAAAAATCTGGCTGTACAGTCATTTTAAAAAAATTATTATTATTTTTTTTCATTACCCCGCCCCTTAAAAGAATCGGAATCGGGAATCGATCGGAATCGGAATCGAAACGAAGAATCGGAATCGGAACCGGAATCGCTCAAATTCAAACGATGCCCAACCCTAGTTAACAGACTATGTTTTCCAAAGGATTGAAAGCTTACCGCAAAGGGATTACCTACGAACAGTATGGAATTTCCAAAAACATTATGGGAGTATAATTTTGAACTTTTTGATTTTTCTTTTTCCACTTGCTGGATTACATAGAGGTCAGAGACATTCGGTGGTATCCTTTCGTGTTGGAACTCATCCCCAAGGACAGGCGATGATTTCCAAAAAGGGGGACTGTAGGGATACAGCACTCTCATGTCCGTATGGGATATGGGCCTCTCCACATCTCTCTGAAACTCTCAGTGTTACACCTTCTTGAAACTCTCAAGGAGTTTCTCAAGGACAAGTGGACTCTATATTGGTTAACAATTATTATGGATTAATGGACACTAATTAATCAGATTGAACTTTCTCTTTAATGTGTGTTAATTCAGAATTGATCAAACAGTATTTTTTGTCATTTCAATGATGATTTTACTAAACTGGTATATTTTAAATATGACAAAGTTAAGAGAACATCTCAGAATGATCATGCTTTGAACTGTCTGCTCTAGGCAGAATAAGTGTCGAAAGTTGAAGGAACAATTCTCCGTCTATTTGTTTGAACTGTTTTTGGAACGAAAGAGAAGTTCTAGACATAACTTAATCTTCGGTCTCCCGTCCGTTCTAAAAACAATTCATCTGTGCTTAAACAGAGAGTGCTCTGTTTTCACACCTGCAGGTTTTGTTTTGTCTCCGTGCTGGGACTCAGTTCTCAGCACTCACTGAGTTTTTGAGTTCTCGGGGAGAAGGGAAGACGCACGGACGTTTTTCTCCAAGCTGAGACGGCCCGGTCATTGTGCCAACTCGACCCACGTCTCAGCTGAGAGTCGCGGCAAAGCCTTGCTGTGCCTCAACACTCATTTTCTGAAAGAATTTGTTTTCTGAAGTTTTACTTTGAAAGTCCAACCAGTGCGATTGGGGCCTGTTCCTGCCGGTGAATGCGTGCTCCCGCTCGTCTGATCCAGTCATACACGCACGAAGTCCTCTGGACGCTCACTGGACCACACAGTCCGTTAGTGTCCACAAACTTCTCAGTCCTCACCTCGCAAGACGTCTCGTCACCAGGTAAAGAGGCGTTGTCTGTATGCTGCACGTGTCGGAGGCTCAGCCTGATCCGTATGGGAAAGGTGCCACTCTGGTTGTTTCAAATAATTAATTTCAGTTAACTTAGCTTTCATCTTCTTCCTCCTATTTCTTATTTTCCATAAGTATTTAATCTGTCAAGTAATGTGCCAACAGTTAAGTTTTAATTGTCTGTTTGTTTTAATTTGAATTCTTGTCAACGTAGTTATTAAATCAGAGCTAATATCGATACAAATGTTTAATGTAATTCTTGTGATAGTTTCAATAAAAGGTCTATTTTTTTGGTAGACCAACATAAATTGAAGTCTAAGCGTGAAATTACATTACTGGCTAATCACATCGTTAGATTTGTTGATTTAATCTGAAAAAGTTGAGACCCCGCACTTTGGTGGCAGTTTGTGCAGTTAAACTCTGCTCATAAACTGCACATCTACAATAATGGTGGACCAGTAAGTGTTTAAATACCTTACCTCACCTTATTCCTTTACAAAAGTATGAACATGAAAAGTATGAGCATGTACAGCATCAATACTTAGTTAAGATTCCTTTTGTCTGGATTACTGCAGCAATGCGTCGTGGCATGGAGTCGATCAGTCTGTGCCACTGCTCAGGTGTTATGAGCCCAGGTTATTCTTGCAGATTTAATTTTCCAACAGGACTTGGCACCTGCACATAGTGCCAAAGCTACAAGTACCTGGTTTAAGGACCATGGTATCCCTGTTCTTAACTGACCAGCAAACTCGCCTGACCATAATCCCATAGAAAATCTTTGAAGTATTGTGAAGAAGAAGATGTGATACACCAGAGCCAACAATTCAGAAGAGCTGAAGGCCACTATCAGAGCAACCTGGGCTCTCATAACACCTGAGCAGTGACACAGACTGATGGACTCCATGCCACGCCGCGTTACTGCATTAATCCAGGCAAAAGGAACCACAACTAAGTATTGATGCTGTAAAAATCATACTTTTCATGTTCATACTTTTAAGTTGGTCAACATTTCTAAAATTATTTTTTTATTTTTTTTATTGGTCTTAAGTAATATTCTAATCAAATTTAGGGTTTTCATTAGTTGTCAGTTATAATCATCAACATTAGAAGAAATAAACATTTGAAATATATCAGTCTGTGTGTAATGAATGAATATAATATACAAGTTGCACTTTTTGAAAGGAATTACTGAAATAAATCAACCTTTTCATGATATTCTACTTGTATGACCAGCACCAGTCTGTATGTTTTTCTCTCGGCTGCCAACAGATGATGAGCATCCATCTGTGTTGGTCAATGGCGAGACATTAGATGTGGTTGAACAATTTAAATACCTCCGAGTCATTTTTGATTCCAATCTAAATTTCAAGCAACATGTAAAGAGAATTTCACATATAATTAAACTTAATCTGGCAAACTTCAAACATATAAGACCTTCTCTGACAACAGAATCAGCAAAGGCTTACATGCATGCCATGATCTTCAGCCATATAGCCTATTGTTATACTACATGGTCTCACACTTCAGAGATCGTCATGAAGCCCCTAAAGTCTCTTTTTAAGAAAACACTGAAAATTTTTGACAAAAAGCCAATACAGTATCATTACTGCAACATCATAAATAAGTACAACATTTTGGATTTTAATAGCTATCAGATTTTTATGGACGTTTGCCTGATTTTTAAAGTTTTAAATGGACTTGCTCCTCCTCCTTTAATATATTTTATAAGTAAAAAAACAAGTACAGTAAACACAAGAGCACTGACCAGAGAAGATTGTGATGTGCAGCGGCGCAGGACTAAATTTGGCCAAATGGTGGTGTCCATCAGAGGCACGCAGTCATGGAACACACTGCCAGTTTCCATCAGGAACTGTGGCACCTACTCTGGTTTTAAAAACTCTTTGAAACTTTGGCTGAAAACTAATCAGAAGTGCACTCATGTGTAGATTACTTTGTCTATTTTCTTATGGCATCATATTTTTATTGTAATTTTATGTTGTGTTATGAGCTATATAGGTGATGTTTGTATTTTTCTCCGCTCTTTTGTTTTATGGGACGTTTCTTATTCTTACCTGCCTTAGGACAACGGATGAAAATTAGCTATTGTGCTAACTCCGGCATATTTACATTGATGCTAACTGCTGTTATGTTGATTAATATGCATTGTCCTAACTTAAATAAATAAATAAATGAAATGAAGTCCTTAAAGGTCCGCTGACATGATTAGTTTACCGGTACTATTCATAAAATTGCTCAAAATATATCGTTTTTGCAAACAACATGATAAATCACTTTAATTTTGCTTTAAAGGTGATTTTGAACTTCAAGCCGTGTTTAATCATGGGAAAACCGATTACACACGAACGCACCATCTGTGACATTACACCGTGCAGAGCTCTGGGCTTGTCACAGTGCGCAGGTATGAGCAGCTCCACATGAAGGTCAGTCTGATACAGCATCAGACCTAAATTAGATCCTGTTGTTTCTTGTTCCATCACCCAAACTATTTTCTGCTTCCCAAAATGAAGACAAATAGCTCAAATCTTCACATAGATTGATAAATTCATTGTTTTAAATTGTCCGCTATTAAAGAGACCAGAGCCCTCTGCCTCTCACCACGTCACAGATGGTGCGTTCGTGTGTAAGGACTTTCCTCTGTGCTCAAGGCCCAGCTAACAACAACTTAACAACAAGTTAAAGCTGGATTTTGGCTGGATTTTGGACACGAGTCGAAAGATTTAATGCCAAGTGGGACCGCATTGTCTAATTTAGATCCACATTGGTCACTGAGCAGACCAAAACAGACGAGCATGGTGTCGGACTTTCTACTCCGTGATAATCAGCAGTGGTGGAGAAAGTACTCAAGCACTGTATTTAAGTAAAAGTGCAAATAAACAGCCAAAAACGTACTCTAGTAAAACTAGAAGAACCATATTAATGTTTTTACTTAAGTAAAAGTAAATAAGTACTGTACTTGCTTTTAAAAATACAGGATTAAAGTAAAAGTACTTGCTGAATGTACTTTGTATTACCTAATGCACTGGTCTACAACATCATTGTGTGCCTACTGTATGTACCGTATTTTCCGGTCTTTAAGTCGCTCCGCCCCATAAGTCGCTTTAGTC
>JBBPBX010013595.1:0-23742 GCA_038048925.1 Garcialebias charrua
ATCCTGTCAGAAGTAAACGCTTAACCTTTGTAATCCAAGTGATTAAGATAGAGCACAACCATTTGCTGCTGCAGGGTACAACACGTGGAGAAAACAAAAAGACCTAATTTTGTCCGCGTTAATGAAATAATATATTTGATCTTTGCTCGGGATTTGGCAGAAACATCTGCTGTGTGTTTATGGCTGTTTTAGTGCCAAGCAGCTTAGTTAGTCAAGGTAAACAAGGGGAAAAGAGACTGTAGTGAGGCTCCTGTCAAATGTTAAACTAATTTGTGTTAGTTAATGCTTACTTTCTGCACCTGTCAGCAGATGCTCCTATACTGTATATTTTGCATTTACACATGCAGGACAGCCATTCTAACATCCTTTTGGTTGGTTTTAAATTCACCGTTTAAATCCTTTTGTCGCATTTAGAACACTGGGTTGGGATTATGCGAGCAGCGTTAAAATGGTTCCATTCTTATCTGAGTGACATGATTTTTTTTGTGTTAATGTTGGTAATGTTTTATCTGCTTCCGTGCCTCTTTCCTGTGGGGTCCCACAAGACTCCATTCTTGGACACCTTCTGTTTTCATTGTATATGCTCCCCTTCTATCCTGAGAAAACATGGTCTTTTGTTTCATTGTTATGCTGATGACTGCCAGATTTATCTGACCTTAAAACCCAACAGTCCCAGCTCTATTCGACCCTCTGTTAAAATGTCTCAATGACATCAAGGCATGGATGGATGACTTCAATTTATTAAAGTTTTAATGATCAGAAAACTGAAGTAATTTTGTTTAGCCCTAGCTCTACCGCTGTCATTGATCTCATAAATCTTGACTTCAGTTCTTCAGCCATATCTTAAGCAGTTTATGACGAATCTTGGGATGGTTTTAGATTCGGACTTTAAATTTAATAAACAGATTAACTCCGTTCTTCAAAAAAGCTTCTTCCAGTTAAGGCAGATAGCTCAAGTCTGTGCTTTCCAGATCTGACATTGAAAAAAATAGTCCATGCATTTGTTACAACCCAGTTGGACTACTGTAATATACTTTATGTTGGGGTGAGTCAGGTGTCCCTTTCACGTCTCCAGCTCGTCCAAAATGCTGCTGCTCAACTTTGCATGTCAGAATTCTCCTGTTGACTTTTAAGTGCCTAAATGGCTTTGCACCCTCATACCTCTCTGACCTACTTCAACCACATGTTCCTTCTCAGGCACTGAGATCATTTTACCAGCTGCTTTTGGTTGTACCAAAAACCAGGTTGAAGCTCAGAGGAGATCTGACTTTTTCATTTACCCTAAATCCCCCCCCCCCCCAAACATAAAACACACCTATATTTTTCATTAACGTTTAACACAGTGTGATCTGATTTATTATCCCATTGTTTTTCATTGTGTTTGTGTTTCTCTGTTTTCATTTTCCGTGCTTTTAGCTATATCTCATTTTTACTTGATGCTGTGATTTTATTTTTAAGCACATTGGTTTTAAATGTGCTTTATAAATAAACATGACTTGACTTAAATAGAGGAGAATAAGAATGTTAGAGCTGAATGAAGCACAAGTAACAAATAAACTGTGTGTAAATGAAGCATACTTTCAGGGCTGTGGGTGGCACAGGAAGACACTGGCTTCATATTGGGGTATGTGGGTCATTTCCTGCTCCTATTTTGAGTTGTTTTGGGAATCAAAGAGACTGACACTGTCCCCCTGGCCTCCCACCAGCGAGTTCGGTGCCTCTGGAAGTGCTGTGATGATTTTTGTGCCAAAGCTTCTACTTCACTTCACACAGATGCTCCAAACTAACTGTGGCAGTGCTGCAGCTTTCAGAGGTTCTGATGTAGGTTGTGTTTTGTGATGTCCAGTGCCGCGGTCGGTCGAGTACCCGTCCTGGGACTGGAGGGAAAGCCGCGACTTCGATGAGCTCAGCCACATCTTGCAGGAGAGCAAGAAGCTCGGCAAAGCCCTGGAGAGCCTGTCACGCAGTGAGTGGCTGCACCTCACGTTCCCATCACACCGAGCACAATTTAGCCCGTCTTCACAAATTCAGATGGACAGTTTGTGAATCATTTATAGCTTTTAGAAAAAGCATCATTAGATCTTCTTGGAGACTCTCTAAAAAAAAGATGGACTTTGATCATAAAAAATGAGGTTGTTTTCAAGTTTGTTGTCAGGTCTGTTAAAAAGAAAAATCTATAAAAATATCTAAGAATGACATCTTCTCTTTGGCAGTACGTTGCAAGAGCTCTGAACATATTGTTTTTATTTATCTACCAGATTTTCTACTGATCTTATTTTATTTGGAAAAACTTTTTTAAGGCATTTTTGCACAAAGGTAATTGACCATTTTCAAACACCATGATCCCATATTTTATTTATAATAAACCATACATGTTTTTCTTTCAGCTGCTCCCTTCTGCAGGGGTCGCCATAGCAACCGAACTCACACGAAATATTTGGCAATTGTTTTATAATGGATGCCCTTCCTGACCTGACCTGGGCTTAAATTTGCAGCTTAAACTTGGGATTACCTACAATAAAACACAATGAACACATTAAATGTTTAAACTAAGAAATTGCACCATTAAAACAGTAAATTTGGATTTTATGGCAGCAACATGGGGCAACAAAAGTTTATCATAGTTTGTGGTAAGAATAAGAAACAATGAGGAGATTGTGCAGCTGATTCAGTTTTTTGGCAGCAGGTCAGTATTTACAGTAAATACAGTCCAGACATGCCACCTTCTTCTTAGAGTCAAAGATAATTTCAAACGGACTGAGGCAAAAAAAAAAAAAAAACTGTTCTGTGGTCAGACAAATCAAAGTCTGAAGTTTTCTGTAAACTACAAAAACTGCTTCCTCTGCAGTAAAGAAGACAGAAACCAAACTGCCTGTTAAAATACTGCGTTCTGTTTTTATTTTATTTTACATTTTCAGAATCCAGGTTTTTCTTGCCTGAGATGTCCCCAAAAATTCAAAAGAAGTTTCATAAAGCAGGAGCAAAACAAACATAGGCCTATAGAAGAAAGTTTAGATCATTTGCTTTCTTCGTTATTGTGTCCCGATAAGAATAGCTTTCTCTCTGACTGTAGTAAATGTGAGATGCACCGGTGGAAAAAACAGATAAAAACTAGAGAGCTAAGGACAGAAACAGGTGGAATATTAATGATGCAGTATTATTGTTTCATCAACACTGGGCTGCAGAACATATTCCGATCCCCAGCAGCTCTCCACTCACCTTTCAGACTCGATGGTCAGACAGAGACAGCACAGATGGCTGATACACACAGCACTTCTTTAGCTTCTTTAGCTTGGCTTTAGTGAAAATCCCCATATATATTTAAATATGTCTGGATTACAGTATAGCTCACTGTATCAGTATTTTTGTCCAAGTTCAAAGTTGAGTAATATATAAAAAAAACTGTGTGTACAGTACATTATACTGTACAGGAGAAAGTTGTTGAGGAGTGATAATGTTATATGGAGCCCCAATTCTTTTATCAAGTAAAGCTCATTTTGGATGTTCTTCTTCTTAAACAATATTTTTGTTTCTACTAATATACTATGGCAACATATAATCTAAAATGTCAGTTTTACATCTTATACTTTGATGTCAGATTTGCAAATTATGGTCCCACCAAATATAAAATAGACAATATGGTGCTTTAAGGCGTGGTGTGTCATGTGAGAGCTGTCATGGGTTTACATTTCACAGCAAGCCATTTAAAGATTTCTACAGAGCACAATTAAATTAATGAGACATAAATATTATACTTTGTTTATGCAGGACAGTGATTTAGTATTTATATACATAAATGTGGTTGGAAAAAAGAGGTTCAACTCTTTGGTTAGCAGCAAATTAAAAAGTGAACCAGGTGTTTAAAAACATCCTTTGTCACCTGCCGCTGAAAGGTGAAGGTGGATTATGCTGTTTTTGCTGCTTCTTATTCTTTCTTTTATTTTAGAACTTTATTAAAACCCAGAATAGAACAATTTAACAAGATACAAATACAAACTCTCGTGGAGGTTTTACAAAATAATGAAAAACAAAAAGCACAAAAGAGCAATGAGAAACGTAAAACAGTAAGTTTTTAGATACAGTATCTGTTGTGAGATGATTCTGGCAGTTTTCCAGTTCCCTTACACAGTGCAACACACTGACTATGGGAATTGCGCCACCGCGCAGTTCACCTGAAGTAATACAATCACGCCTTTTCTAAAGGCAGGTGGGCGTCAACATCAGCAATGAGGCCCCGCCCTCTTTGCATAAAAGGGGCTGACGCACCACCTTCTTTCTCTTTTTGCCCTTCACCTCGCTTACACCTGAAATTCGTGGGACTCTCTGTGACTACATCGCTCGATTGGAGGTGAGCTCGCTCCCTGCCCTGGGCGCAACAGAGAAATTTCCTACATACAACTGGGTTAGCGAAAGCTAGCCCAGTACCTTTTATTTAACCTCAAGGTGTTTTCTTCTGCTCTCTTCGCAGCTTTGCTCGATGGCGCTAACTACGTCACATGCTACCTAGCTAACGAAGTTAGCAAGCTAGCCGACGAGAGCAGCTCGACAAGAGGACGTCTTCGGACAACGTTGGCAGACAGCTATCGAGCTTCAACCCTTCTCAGCCATGGCTCCAGAGAAGGGAAAGAGAAAGTCTAAAAATTCAAAGAAGACCAGCAGGCCAGCGAGCCCCAGCTCCCGAGCCTGCCCCAGCGGTTGCGGCTACTGCCTTTCGGCAACGGACACCCACGAGGCCTGTACGGTTTGCCTGGGGATGTTGCATGCTAAAACAACGCTGGATTCTCCCGAGTCCTGCCCTCACTGCAGCCAGATGTGTGAGGCCGTGAGGCAGCGACGCATGGATGTCTTGGTCAAAGCCATGGGCGGCTCCACGGCGGCATGGGACCCAGACCTCACAAAGGCGCTCACTCCCACCCCGGAGCTCGAGGCCATCGAGCTGGAGGACAGCGTCCATGCTGACTGGGGGGACAGCATGGAGATGGCGGCCCCCGTGGGGGACTCCACCGCCGAGATTGATACGAGAGGCTTGTTATGCGCAGACGAGCTATCGCTAACAGCCTCGGGTGAGATATCGCACGACAAAGCTGAAAACGAGGACGAAGGAGAAGACAAGGACTTCTCCCAGAACCCAACGACAGCTCATCCGGAGACTGATGTCTCTGTCCCCGCTCTGTTCAAGCTGTGTCGCAAAGCGGCGGACATGCTACGGATCAACTGGCCAGAACCCCCACCTCGACAACAGGTAACGAGGTTGGCGGGGAACTACATCTTCGCCAAGCAGCAGTCGGCCACGAGGCACAGGATGACGATTTTTCCAGACTTCCAGACGGAGTTGACTCGTACCTGGGTTGAACTCAGGGCTCCTATGATTTTGCCTCTCTCCCAGTTCCTCGACGTCACCGGCATGGAGGCTGCAAGAAGGGCCAACATTCCACAAATGGAGGACATGCTGGTGGCCCACTTAGCCCCCAAAACATTGGGCTCAGGGCTAACTCTGCCCAGCAAGGCCTGCCGCATGTCGGCCTCCCAGCTTGAAAAGTGTTACCGAGCTCAGGGCCTCGCGGTCTGCTCCATGAATGCTTCGGCCACGATGCAGGCCTACTTGGCGGAGAAGCTGCAGGAGCTCCAGCAGACCTCCAACAAAAATAATGCAGCCGAGGTCCTGGAGGAAGCCCGCAAGGCGACAGACTTTGTCCTCCGCCTGATGGGGACAGCGGCCATCGCTCAAGGGAGGAGTATGGCTGAGATTGTCATTGTTCAACGCCATTTGTGGCTAACCTTGATGGACTTGCCGGAGGGCCAGTGTAACCCATTCCTCCACCACCCGATCGAGCCCACGGGGCTCTTCGGAGGAGCTCTGGAACAAATCCTGAGCAGGCTGGAACAAATGTGGAAACAGGCTGAAATCCTGCGTGAGGGGATGCCGAGAAAGACGTTTGTGCCTCCCAGAGATGCCAGTGGAAGCAGAGGCACGCAACCTCGACACCGCTCAGCCACACGCCGTCCCCCGCAAAAGAGGCCAGCATTCGATGGAGAACAGCGGCCGAGGCCGGTAACAGGACCGTCCCAGGCTGGCCAGGCCTGGGCGAGGAACAGGTTCGTTCCCCGCCAGGCGGCTCCACCGAGGTCATCCTAGACGAACCGGGACCGGAGGCAGAAGTCGGCCTGACGAAACAGGACCGGTTCGCAGTTTCACAGGTTCTCCCGTCCACGTGTTATGGGAAACCGGACTTTTAAATCCAGACTTTACGTATGAAATGCAACAAAAAGCTGGTGACAATTGTGTGTGTACTAAACATAACGTAGCTGTCTGTGTAACAAATACTATTTTCTCTTTAAAACACAAAATAAAATTTCAAAAGTACATCATGCCCTGTGTCTTGACAAAAAAAAAAAAACAGGGTCATCACTCCTCCTCCCTCATGAGGTACAATGTGTCAGGTCAGACAATGAGCCTCAGCAGAAGGTCAGGAGTCTGTCTGCCACAGGTAGACTCTCTGGTTGCTGCTGGTGGACAGGTCAGCTTGTCAAAGGGCAAGTGGGTGGGGGCCACTCTCCTCCCTTCCGCCCCCTCGACACACACACAACCCAGAATACACATGCCTTACACAGGATGGGCGCACACGCTCTGGCCTGGAGTGCATGTGGCCCAAGCACGTGGGTCATGTCCACTGTCAGTCGGGGCCTCCGGCTGCAGTTCCACAAGCGGCCACCCCCTTTCACGGGGGTGCTGGTGTCTACCATAAGCCCAGACCGTGCCCACGTTCTGAGAGACGAGGTCTCCACAATGTTACAGAAAGGGGTAATAAATCGTTTATGACTTTGTCTCCTCCAGACTGGATTACTGCAATGCACTTCTCTTCGGGATTCCTGGCAAGAACATACAAAAACTACAGTATGTCCAGAACAGCGCTGCCAGGGTCCTGATGAGAGTGCGTAAGTATGAACACATCACTCCTGTACTGCGTTCACTACACTGGCTTCCTGTTTCTGCCCGGATCACGTACAAAATTTATCTGCTCACCTTCCAGTGCCTGTACGGTAATGCACCATCCTATTTAAAAGAACTTCTCACTCCTCACTGTCCTTCCCGCACTCTCCGCTCTTCCAACACCCATCTTCTTCTCACTCCCAGGTCTCGGTCTCGCACAATGGGAGACCGGGCTTTCTCCTGCGCTGCCCCTCGGCTGTGGAACGCCCTGCCCTCATATCTGAGGGCCCCACAGACCGTGACATGTTTTAAAAAAGGTCTTAAAACCTTTCTTTTTATCCAGTTTTTTAAATAATTAATTGTGCTTTTGTTTTTTATTGCACCCAGTTTTTTGAGTATTTTATCTGCATTTTGTGAATTTTAAGTTTTTGATGCAATCATCTGTGAGGCTCCATCCTCTTGGTTGTTCCTCTTCTTTGTTGCATTTATGGTTGATTTTTATCTTGATTTTATTTTTCATTGTAGCACTTTGAGATCTGTTTGATGTAAAGTGCGTTATAAATAAAAGTTATTATTATTATTATTATTATTATTATTATTATGTTGTCCCAGCTCACGATGTGAACAGAGGCCATAACAGCAAATATTTCCTGGTGCCAAAGCGGGAACAAGGCTTGCGGCCTATCCTGGATCTCAGGAATCTGAACAAAAGGATAAAAACATACAAATTTAGGATGCTCACACTGCTACAAGTAATTCACTCGGTTAGACCAAGGGATTACTTCTGCATGGTAGATCTCAAAGATGCCTTTTTCCACGTGAACATCCTGCCCTAGCACAGAAAATGTCTCTGTTTCGCCTTAGAGGAAAAAGTGTTCTCTGGCACTTCCTTTCGGATTAAAAACTGCCCTAGATCATTCACGAAATGCCTGGATGCAGCCTTAACCTCGCTGAGGGGTCAAGGGGTCAGAGTTCTGAATTATTTGGATGGTCTGCTCATCCTTGTACACGACAGGGCCCAAGCGCAACAGCACTCACAGATGGTGATGTCTCACCTGGAAGCTCTATGTTTTGTTATAAACCTGGAAAAGAGCAATCTGACCCCATCTCAGATTACCGTATTTTTGGGAGTACAGGACAACTCCATTCTGTACAGAGCAAGGCTCTCAGAAGCACGGGTTTAATCCCTCCACCTTTGCCTGGCCCGTTTTCAGCTGGGCCAGAGAGTGTCCCTCAAACTGTGCCAGCATCTCCTGGGCCTCCTGGCAGCAACCATTGTCTGCATGTCTCAGGCCTTATTAAAAATGCGCCCTTTACAAAATGGCTCAACAAACAAAAGTATCCTGCCCCTCCCAGACGGACAGGGGGGGATACTGATCAACCCATAGTGCATGAAGGCTCTGGAGCCCTGGAGGGCCCCTTCAGTGTTCAGGACAGGCGTCACGCTGGGACGAGTACTGTCTCGAGTACTGGTCACCACAGATGCTTCAAAAACAGGTTGGGGAGGTCTCTGCAGGAACCAGCATGCCCAAGGGGTCTGGAAACTGCAGGAGGCAAAGCTCCACATACATTTCCTGGAACTGAAAGCAATGTTTTTGTCCCTGAAGCATTTTTACAGGAAGGGACTGGTTGCACAGCAACATGTCCTGATAAAATCAGACAACAAGACGACAGTGTCCTACATCAACAGGGAAGGCAGGACAAGGTCCCAGCTCCTCCTCAAGTTGACACACAAGCTGCTCACGTGGTGTAGCTCCCAGATATTGTCGCTGAGGGCAACACACATCCCGGGCGAGCTAAACCATTGGGCAGACGCCCTCTCAAGAGGGTCCATCCTCACTTCAGAGTGGAGGCTGAACCATCGTGTTCATCGTGGACCAGATCTGGGCACGATACGGGCGGGCATCCATAGATCTGTTCGCTTGCAGCAGCAATACGTACTGCGCCCTGTATCATTCGATTAGGGAGACAGATGCACCGCTGGGAACAGACGCCCTGGCGTACGAGTGGCCAGCGGGGGAGCTATATTATGTGTTTCCCCCTGTCCCCCTGATTCAGGCGACACTGGAACGCGTATGCAGGGGAGCTCTCTCCCTGATACTGATAGCTCCCAGGTGGCCACAGAAACTGTGGTTCCCAGAGGTGATCTCACTGTTGACGGGGACACCATGGCAACTGCCCCTCCACAGGGACCTGCTGACTCGGGCCCACGGACATCTCCTTCACCCATGCCCAGAATTGTGGCAACTCTGGGCCTGGCCGCTGAGAGGAACCGGCTGATGACCTCCGGCCTGCCTGGTAATGTTATAAACGCAATACAAGGAGCGAGAGCTCAGTCAACTCAGACTCTCTACGCTCACAAATGGCGTGTTTTTGAGGCCCGGTGTCTAGAGAGGAATATTACCTCATATTCCTGCGACCTGGTCCAGCTCCTCACTTTTCTACAAGACCTGCTGGAGAAGGGCCGCTCCTTCTTCACCTTTAAGGTCTTTTTGTCAGCCATCTCGGCATGCCATGAAGGCTGGGGAGGTAAGTCACCTGGTGCCCACCCTCTCATGATACGGTTCATGAAGGGCATAATGAGGAAAAGGCCTCCCAGCAGGACTCTGGCCTTTGAGTGGGACCTCCAGTTAGTCCTGGATGCTCTATGTGAGCCTCCATTTGAGCCTCTTAGTAGCATTAAGATAGATTTGTTATCTTAAAAAACTGCATTGCTCTTAGCTCTTTGCTCAGCTAAATGCGTGTGTGACCTCTACGCTTTATCTGTGCACCCAGTGTGTACCAGGTTTGCCCCAGATGGGTCAAAGGTCACCCTGTGTCCTAACCCCGCATATGTGCCAAAGGTTCCAACTTTAAATCCCAGAAGTCTGGACTTTGAGCTGTCAACATTTCCTCCCCCCCCGTCCTGACTGAAGGACAGAGGAGGCTGAACGCACTCTGCCCTGTTAGGGCCCTGAGTGCTTACATGGAAAGAACTGTCAGTTGGAGAAAAACAAACCAGCTGTTTGTGTGTTTTGCTAATCCAGCTGCTGGCAGAGCCCTGTCAAAACAGTGCCTCTCACACTGGGTGACTGAGGCCATTAAGAGGGCATACAGCAGTAATGGTCAGCAGGTGCCCAGTGGGGTACATGCTCATTCCACTCGAGGCCTGGCTGCCTCATGGGCCCTTTTCAAAGGTGTACCAGTAGCTGATATATGTGCTGCAGCAAACTAGGCATCTTCAAACACTTTTGTGAAACACTATAGTTTAAACGTCACAGCATGTGATGTGACTCAGGTTGTCCTTTCTACCACAGAGTAGGGAACAGCTAAACGCCTGCAGTCTAAGGCATAAGTTCTCACAAGCATGCATTTCCAGAGCATTTCCAGGGCGTGATTGAATTACGTTCTCATAGTCAATGTGTTGCACTGAGTGTACTGACTGATAAGGGAACTGAAAGTTATGCACCATAACTCACGTTCCCTGAAGGAAGGGAACGAGGTGCAACACATGTTTGCCCTTTCAATGCCCAAGCTCGGTGAAGTGCACCCTGAGAAAGAAGGTAGGGCGTCAGCCCCTTTTATGCAAAGAGGACAGGGCCTCATTGCTGACGCTGACGCCCACTTGCCTTTAGAAAAGGCATGATTGTATTACTTCAGGTGAACCGCGCGGCGGCGCAATTCCCATAGTCAATGTGTTGCACCTCGTTCCCTTCCTTCAAGGAACATGAGTTATGGTGCATAACTTTCAGTTTTTTTATGTACTTAATGAAGAATAATATGACGTCATTGTTCATAGAACAGGGGAAGTAGCGCTTACTACTGTATCCCACCACTTCCTACAGTGGATGTACAACTATATTTATGGCATCAGAGAAATATGAAATTAGGTTATACACATAATATAATGGCATCAGCATCAAAATAAGGAATGTTGGAGCGGTGGCGCATAGGTTAGAGAAGGTGCACCTGTAATAGGAAGGTCGCTGGTTCTACTAGATGTACCAACATCAAAATGCAGGTAGGAAAGGTGAAACATCCACACCTGTCTCCACCCTCATTTGTTCCACCCTGAGCCCTTGAGCAAGGCCTTTAACCCCTATACCCTAGATGTCAGCTCTCTGCTCCACACAGAGGGTTGTGGTAGCTCGGTGGTCTGCGGTTGTGTCAGGAAGGACATCCGGCGTAAAAAAAAATTCCAAGTCTTTGTGTGAGTTAGTCCGCTGTGGTGATCCCTGAAGAAGGGAGCAGCTGAAAATAAATAAATAAAAAGAAGGGACGTTAAATTTGAGATAAATCCAGCTCGTTTTTGCTGCTTCCGTCCCTGTTTGTGTTAGCAAAATATTTCATGTGTAAGATATATTGCTTGTATCACGCTTTGGTTCCGGTGAGCAAGCAAACCCAGAGTGCAGGCAGGACAGGACTCGGAGACGGAGAATGTAAAATAATAAACACTTTAATAATGAAAACAAAAGGCTGACAGGGCAGCAACTACTTACAAAACGATGAGGAAGTGTTTGGCTCCACCAGACATAGGGAGAAAATGACTATGACCCGACAAATGCAAAGACCTGAATCCACACTTAAATACAAACCAAAGTAATTAACTAAACACTGAACACCTGTGGGATATCTGACAGGGGAGGAGGCGCAGGGATGAGAAGGAGCCAACAGAGGGAGAGTGAGAAACAATATGAAACACATGACAGGGGCAAAGCCTGTCATAACCCCCCCCTCAAGGGTGGCACCCGACACCCACAAGACAGGCCCCCCACACAGCAAGGGCGGGCGGAGGGAGGCAACAGGCAGGACGGCGGGCCAACACCACCAGCCAGATCCGGAGGACGTCCAGGAGGTCGCCCATCACCATCAGGCAGATCCGGAGGACGTCCAGGAGGTCGCCCATCACCATAAGAGGAAACCCCAGGCACAGGGAGGCCTCCAGGAGATGCGGAGGGCCGAGGAGCCACTGTAGACACGAGGACCCCCGCAGTGCAGCCCCCCGACGAAACGAGGACTTCCAGCAGAGCGAGGACCTCCGGTGGTACGAGGACCTCCTGAGTGAAGACCCCCAGAGCGAGGACCTCCGGTGGTACGAGGACCTCTTGAGTGAAGACCCCCAGAGGAGTGGGAACCACCGGTGAGACGAGGACCTCTGAGACGAAGACCCCCGGTGGAACCAGGACCTTCGGTGAGACGAGGACCTCTGAGACGAAGACCCCCGGTGGAACCAAGACCTTCGGTGAGACGAGGACCTCTGAGACGAAGACCCCCGGTGGAACCAAGACCTTCGGTGAGACGAGGACCTCTGAGACGAAGACCCCCGGTGGAACGAAGACCTTCGGTGAGACGAGGACCTCTGAGACGAAGACCCCCGGTGGAACGAAGACCTTCGGTGAGACGAGGACCTCTGAGACGAAGACCCCCGGTGGAACGAAGACCTTCGATGCGACATCGTCAGGTGACCAGACGGGCGATGAGACGTCGTTGGGCGAGGAGACGTCGTGAGGCGAGGAGACGTCGTGAGGCGAGGAGACGTCGTGAGGCGAGGAGACGTCGTGAGGCGAGGAGACGTCGTTGGGACCCTCTGAGACGTCGTTGGGACCCTCTGAGACGTCGTTGGGACCCTCTGAGACGTCGTTGGGACCCTCTGAGACGTCGTTGGGACCCTCTGAGACGTCGTTGGGACCCTCTGAGACGTCGTTGGGACCCTCTGAGACGTCGTTGGGACCCTCTGAGACGTCGTTGGGACCCTCTGAGACGTCGTTGGGACCCTCTGAGACGTCGTTGGGACCCTCTGAGACGTCGTTGGGACCCTCTGAGACGTCGTTGGGACCCTCTGAGACGTCGTTGGGACCCTCTGAGACGTCGTTGGGACCCTCTGAGACGTCGTTGGGACCCTCTGAGACGTCGTTGGGACCCTCTGAGACGTCGTTGGGACCCTCTGAGACGTCGTTGGGACCCTCTGAGACGTCGTTGGGACCCTCTGAGACGTCGTTGGGACCCTCTGAGACGTCGTTGGGACCCTCTGAGACGTCGTTGGGACCCTCTGAGACGTCGTTGGGACCCTCTGAGACGTCGTTGGGACCCTCTGAGACGTCGTTGGGACCCTCTGAGACGTAGACCCCCGACGAGACGAGGACCTCCGGTTGGATGAGAGCCACTGATGGAGGAGCGAGGACCACCTCGGTGGGGACCTCCGAAGAAGTGAGGACCCCAGGAGGATGAGTGAGGACCTCAGCACCCAGGACCACCTCTGGACCAGTGTCTGTGGAAACAAAGAGAGAGAGAGACACTGCTTCCGATGGGCCGGATGGGTCAGGAACTGGTGCAAGACCCAGCCTTGGTGCTGGTGTAGGAGCCAGCTTTGTTGCTGGCACCGGAAGGGCCAGTCTTGGTGCCGGTACAGGAACCAATCTTGGTGCTGGAACCAGTCTTGGAGCTGGAACGAGGACCTCAGCCGGAACGAGGACCCCAGCTGGAACGAGGACCCCAGCTGGAACGAGGACCTCTTTGGTGAAGACCTCCAGAGGAGTGGAGACCTCTGAGGGAATGAGGACCTCTTTGGTGAAGACCTCCAGAGGAGTGGAGACCTCTGAAGGAGTGAGGACCTCTTTGGTGAAGACCTCCAGAGGAGCGGAGACCTCTGAAGGAGTGAGGACCTCTTTGGTGAAGACCTCCAGAGGAGCGGAGACCTCTGAAGAGACGAGGACCCCCCATGGAGTGAGGCCTCCAGATGGAGCAGGGAGGACCTCAGGACCCAGGACCACCTCGAGAACAGAGTCTGTGGAGAAAGAAAAAGACACTGCTTCTGATGGGCCCGGTTGGTCGACGGCTGGTGCAGGACCCAACGTAGAAGGAGCTGGAACCCGCCTGGGAGCCGGCACAGGAGGAGCCAGTCTAGGCGCTGGTACCGGAGGAGCCAGTCTGGGCGCTGGTACCGGAGGAGCCAGTCTGGGCGCTGGTACCGGAGGAGCCAGTCTGGGCGCTGGTACCGGAGGGGCCAGTCTGGGAGCAGGCACCAGCCTAGGTGCTGAAACTGTGACCAGCCTTGGAGCTGCTGGGGCCAGAGCCGGACCTAGTGCAGCTGATGCTGAACTGACAGCTGAAACTGCTGCTGTCACTGAGCTAACAGGTAAGACTGCTGATGCTGAACTAACAGATGGAACTGCTGCTGTCACTGAGCTATCAGCTGAAACTGCTGCTGTCACTGAGCTAACAGGTGAAACTGTTGTAGCCACTGAACTGACAGTTGACATGTTCAGACGTTCAGCTGCTGTGGGCGAGATGCTCAGACGTTCAGTTTCTGGAGGGCTCAGAGGAGAATTTGATGTAGATGGGAAACTGTGATCAGCAGGTGGTGTGTTGGGAGGTGGACCTGGCTGTATGCGAGCGAGCAGCAGTGAACGTATCACACAGCGCTCCCTCCACGCCCGCTCGAACAGCTGCCACGCCTCCGGCGAGTCCTCGTTGTCAGCTCCCGAGTATGAGGAAATTATTTCCTCTGCTGCAACGAATCTGTCCCACAGATCACTGGAGCCACTGGAGCCGCGGACGTCCTGTCCCCTCACGGCAGGTGTGCAGGAGCGCGTGACGTCCACGCACCCAGCAACAGGAGCGCATGGGTTGACACGCGCCCTCCCCTTTGAAGACTTCCCCGGCTTTTCTGACAGCTGAGGAGAGGTTGACGGTGGGCGGGACTGGAACCCGGAAATGTCCACTCGTTCAGTCCCGTGGTGACGTGGACTGAGAGCAGGTGCCGGATCCGCCCAGAACCCATCTGATCCCATGTCCTCGTCCGAGTCCTCGTCCGAGTCGGACCACATCGAACCGAGTGTTGGGGCGGGGGAGGGAGACGGCCGAAAAGCTGCGCGGCCGCATCCGAGCCTCCTCTGTTCTTCCTCCTCAACAAGAAGCGGGGATGAGAGGAACTCCGTTTCAGGGCTGAGATCCCTCCTCACGTTTTCTGTTCGGAATCCGAACATGCGGATGGCTGTCGGCACGTCCTGACCTGGGGCCGCGTCCGGCAGCCGCCGAGCGGGTCCGTTGTTCCGCCTGCTGGGCTTGCGTCGGTTTGGTCGGGTCATAATATCACGCTTTGGTTCCGGTGAGCAAGCAAACCCAGAGTGCAGGCAGGACAGGACTCGGAGACGGAGAATGTAAAATAATAAACACTTTAATAATGAAAACAAAAGGCTGACAGGGCAGCAACTACTTACAAAACGATGAGGAAGTGTTTGGCTCCACCAGACATAGGGAGAAAATGACTATGACCCGACAAATGCAAAGACCTGAATCCACACTTAAATACAAACCAAAGTAATTAACTAAACACTGAACACCTGTGGGATATCTGACAGGGGAGGAGGCGCAGGGATGAGAAGGAGCCAACAGAGGGAGAGTGAGAAACAATATGAAACACATGACAGGGGCAAAGCCTGTCAGCTTGTCAGTTTTCTGACTGTGCAATATTCCAAAATGAAAGTTTGGGCAGAGTTTATCTGACCCAAATTCTTAGCATTTAATTTTAAACGAGTTCTCTCTTTTTAGGAGTTCAGCAAATAAATTGTGAGTGACGAAATTTAATTGACAGTAAACGTTACTTATGTTGAAACAGCAGAACTGAATCATTTAATAACAAATCAATAAATTACATCACATGAGGATAAAGATTGGGTCTGATTTTTCTTTCATATACAACTACTGTGGACAGATTTCAATTTAAAAACAACAGACAAGTAAAGTCATATTTACTTATACTGCAGGCACATTACTTAGAGTTTCTGGCTTCAGAAAATATAAGAAGATAGTCTAGGAGGAGTAGGAGGGAAGAAATTGAAGTAAAAGTTGTCTACAGAATGTGTAACCAGCATTGCACATCCTCTGCTGACATCAGCTCGACCCGGTCCAGTCCAAGTTTGTAAACAAACAGCACTCTTTACCTTTGAAGTCTTCTTCTGGTAAGAGGGGGTTTCCAGACGATGGACAGAGACGGTTTGTTCGTCCCGCTCTCTCCAACAGCAGGTCGCCGGTTTGCTCACACTGTCTGTGTGTGTCGGCCTCAAATCAATCAGAGTGATGACGATGGGTTCTGGTTCAGCTTTTCAGCATAAACATTCTTCAGGAGGAATTCTCACTCAAGATGGAGCTTTTTACAGCTGGAAGTGAACTTATAACAGGCGCGTTATAAGTCCTTTACTGGTTACGTAGACCTTTGGCTTAATGGTCAGACGTACCAGTAGAAAAGGAGAAAGGCTTTCATCTCTACTTTCTCACCAGAAACTGACCCCGGCCAGGAAGTGGGGCCTTTTAAGAGAAGGGAGTTGACTCAGCAAATCCCAACTGCTCATAGGTTGTTTTTCAGAGAACGGGAGGGATTTTGCTAGGTCAGAAAGCTGAAAACGTGAAGGCCGTTCCAGGATAACAGAGAAGATAGTACTCAGGACAGCCAGACTCATAGCCACCAGTTCTAAAGATATTTAGATTAGGCTCTGATTCACGTGGCAACCTTCTTAAAACAACTCTGAAAAGCTCAGCTTGACATAAATTTCAACTTTGCCATAGTTTTTGATTCATCATGTGAAGAAGTGACCATCATTGGTAACAGCATAAAACATGATCAAACAATGACAAGTTATTCTCAGAATTAATTCAGAATTAACACACATCACTTCTGAAATAATATGTGTTTTGATTCAAATACTGAAAATGTAATAAAAGTATTACTGTCCCTTCGGGAATAACTCCCAAAAAGTTCATTACTGAGAGCGATCAGAGAAGTGTTTCCAAGGCGGTTGTATCACTACGAACAATGGACAGATCTGATTGAAACTCTCAGATGATGATTTATTGGATTAACCTCTACAATGGACTCATTTTTGGAGCAAATTCAGTCAAAATGGCCGCCATATTTAATTCACAAGAGTTGCTTCTCTGAATTCCTCCGAGGTTCAAACAACGAGTTTTACTCCAAGAACAACTTGTTTAAATAATGTAACCTTTGAGTTCACACTGAGTTGGCAGCTCTTTAAAGTTTAATGTTGATTTAAAAATGTGTCATCGTTATGAGGTCGTCACAGCTGATTCTAGTAGAGATAAAAGGTTACATCACACAGATAAAACTTTTTTAATACAAATGTACTAATTTTTTTTCTTTAATTAAAAAAAAAATCTGAACTCGAGAGAAACTGAAAGATTAAAAGATCTTTTAAACCTTCCACACAACGTCTACAACTTCAGTAAATGTAGCAGCTTTGAACAGTCATGAAAATGGACTTTAAACTGCTCGAGTGCGATTAACCTTTTCATCTTTTCCCTGCAGGCATTGTCATTTCTGATGAGCTTGACCAGGTAGGCACAATTTCAATGTGTTGGAATCTTTACGAAACTCATTAATGTCTAACGATGTTGGAGCTGTGAGGAAATCCAGTCCTGTCCTGTCAGATTTTCTCCACGCTGCATCGAATAACTTGGTTGACAGAGCAGCACGGCCTGGGTTCTGATGATAAATGGTCTTGTAAGGGGATTTTTCAGCCACCCTGTCTTAATGTCTCTGCGTTGCTGCTTCACCGTTCGTCTTACAGTACTTGCAAAAACTTTGCCCGAGCTGTCTTTGTCCGTGCCGAGTCCCATCTCTCTCGGCACACTGAAGCAGAGGTTGCACAGATCCATTCAGAAAAGATGGATGTAACGACTTATGTGCACAGCAGGACATTTCCAACCGTTTTCTTTCTTCTGATTGAAATGTAATGAATGCTAAGCACGTGATTTCATCATGCTAAGTCCACTGTCCACTGCATTTCAAACCAGGCTGGGTTTTATGGAACACCAAGATGCTCAAAATTAAATTAAATGAATAAAACATTATGAAATAAGAACATCCATCCATCCATCCATCTTCTTCCGCTTATCCGGGGTCGGGTCGCGGGGGTAGCAGCCTAAGTAGGGAGGCCCAGACTTCCCTCTCCCCAGCCACTTGGAGCAGCTCCTCCGGGGGAATCCCAAGGCGTTCCCAGGCCAGCCGAGAAACATAGTCCCTCCAGCGCGTCCTGGGTCTTCCTCTGGGTCTCCTCCCGGTGGGACATGCCCGGAACACCTCACCAGGGAGGCGTCCAGGAGGCATCCTAACCAGATGCCCGAGCCACCTCAACTGGCTCCTCTCGATGTGGAGAAGCAGCGGCTCTACTCCGAGTCCCTCCCGGATGACTGAGCTTCTCACCCTATCTCTAAGGGAGAGTCCAGCCACCCTGCGGAGAAAACTCATTTCAGCCGCTTGTATCCGAGATCTTGTTCTTTCGGTCACAACCCAAAGCTCATGACCATAGATGAGGGTAGGAACGTAGATCGATCGGTAAATTGAGAGCTTTGCCTTTCGACTCAGCTCTCTCTTCTGTCGTGGTGAAATAAGAACATTTTTCATTTTTTATTATTTTATTTCATAACTGTTTTTCGTGATAGCTTATTTATTTCAGAATGCCACTTTTCAGCAGAATGACTTCAGCTGTCAATCAACATCAGTGGGTTGGACCGCCCACTGGCTGATCCTTCACATCCATTAGTTTTCCTGAATACCTGCTCACTGGTACAGCTAACAGCGAGTCCTTCCGTGCGCGCTCCCACGCTACCGATCGTTTTTTGGCAGTCCATCACCTTTTGTCACAACACCTGTATCTTCTGAGAACGTCATCCTCTCAGTTTGATCTGCTAAAGTTACCTGAGCTGATGAAGTTCATGCAGCTCTGCCATCCATCATGACTGTTGACCTAGCAAGTCGCTGCTAGCTGCTATGCTAGCTGTACCATTAAGCACATAGATATCATGTAAAAGCATCACAATAATCAAGAAACGGGGTCTTGGAAGGGACAATTTACCTACTACCTTTACCTGTACCTGTCTTTTGCTTTATTGTATGGAGCTGGAAGATCATCAACTAGTTTCACTCGGAAAGAAGCTCAAATAAGCTACTTCACGTTTAAAAACAAGCCCCAAAAACCGCAACCCGCGTCTCAAAAGATTTGCAAGCGACTTTAGAAAAATATAAAAAAAGTCCAAAGTCTAATAATAAGCAGACTTGACAACACAGATGTGAAGGATCAGCCAGTGGGCGTGCAGGTCCAACCCACTGACATTGATTGACAGCTGAAGTCATTCTGCTGAAAAGCAGCATTATGAAATAAATAAGCCATCATGAAAAACTCAGTTATGAAATAAAATAATAAATGAATAAAAATCACAATATTGAGCTCAGATACTTATTTCCTAATACTTTATTTATTTATTTAATTTTGAGCATTTTGGTGTTCCATAGAGTTTAGTCATGATAAGTAATTTTTTTTTTGTATTGGTGTGCAAATGTGTACAAGAATCAAGAATGCATTTCTAATCTCAACTACATTATTTAATAAATAAATAAAAATAAAAACTTGCTGATGTTCCTTTTTTTTTTGCTTAAAAATGTGCAGCTTTGTGAATAAAAACTTCTGTCTTCTTTTAGAGAAAAAAAGGCAGATTTTGTTATTTTACATTCTTTGAAACTTGTAAAACAAGTTTCAAAGAATGTTCATTGTTGATGATTTTTGAAATTTTTTAGACCTTTATGGGATATAGCTCAGTCCTGCGCCCTCGAGTGGTGGGCGAGTGGGTCGGTCGTGAGGAAAACGACGCAGACCCGCTGGCTGCCGAGATGCTGCAGCCTCCGGTCCCTCGAGCCAAAACCGAAGTGTGCTGGAGCCGAGACAACAGCCCAGCTCGCAGGTTAGTCCCTACATATCTGTGGTTGTAAATGGGTAAAGTTGAAAACTTTAAAAAGCTGTTTGTAGCTCTTAAAAGAAATGGAGAGAAGTTTGACTTCTGAGTGTGACTGCCCTAGGAGCACCCATCTGAAAGTGTCTGATAATCCCATTTCAAAGGTGCGATCAAACCATGAAACAGCCTCAACCCAAACTCAAATAAAGCTAACCTAATTTCTGTGCACGCAAAGCCTAACTTAAAATAAAAATTATATAGCCTTGCTTTGGCATGCTGTTTGGAAATTTTTTGAAGTTTGCAAAGCGATTCAGTTTTAATTTGAATTAGTCAGCTGTTAAGGCATCATTAGGTCATCTTGAAGGTCAGTGTTTCAGTAAAGCTCCAAATAGAGGTAACAGAAGAGCAACAAGGAGAGCTCTGATAACTTTTATGTATAAGTATGCCTGTGTGTGGGTGTGAATTTTTAAAAAGGGAAATGTAAAACCATAGATCATAGGCAGATATCATGCACAGTTTGTATTGAGTTACTGAATGAATGACTCTGTTAAAGACTAAAGATGAGTATGAACTCTCTGACAGGCTGACGGTGTCTATAAAGTTTTTTTTAACTGTATTTTCTGGACTATTGAGCGCACCTGAATATAAGCCGTGCCCAGTAAATTTTTTATTTTTTAAAGTACATATACAGCTGCAGGTGTCTATGTTGCAACAGGAGATATTTACACAGAAAGTATTTTAAAACTTTTAATTAAATACGTACTGGTAACATACACAAATACGTATAGTAAAGATAGTCCCCTACTTATGAACGAGTTCCGTTCCTACGTCCGTTCGTAAGTCGAAAATCATCGTAAGTCAGAAAACACATACACACTGGCCGCCACCTATACACGTACATGTATGGTACAGTACAGTTACCAAGCACTTCGCCTATCCTAACACAGTACCCTACATAATTATCAAAAAATACATACAGTACATTTGGAGCCATAATGAAGGGAAAAAAGAGTTAATAACTTACTGGGAGCTGGTGAAGCCGTTCGTCCGCGTTTTAACATGTTAGCTCGGGGTCCCACCAACATCCGAGGCCGCCAAGCCGTTCGTCCGCATTTTAGCATGTTAGCACATGTCCTCAGTCTCTCTTTCATTGTCTCTCTCATCGTCATTTTCGTCTCGAGGCAAATTAGCCCTTGAGCTTGTGCTGTTCTCTCCATCAGGCAGCAGTCCAGTCTTTCGAAACCAATTGGTGATAGTGGATGTTTTGACACCGCTCTCCTATCACGGTCCACTGGCAGACTTGAACAATTATTTTTTTGCATACGGCCAGTTTTGGTAAACAATTTCTCACCGCTAGTCATCTAAGCCTCCCACCAAGCTTGGAGCGTCACATTAATGCACTATTTACACTGATGTCAAGTGGCTGCAAATACTTTGTTCCGGCCCAGGGATCACGTGTTTCACGTGACCACGAGACTTGTATTGGGAAGCTGTGTAAGTGCCCAGGTGTGACGAGGCTACATTTTTGGTCGCATGAAGCTCCTTAGCCCGTAAAAATCCATTAATTAGCCGCATCGTTGTTCAAAGCGTGGGAAAAAATTAGTGGCTTATAGTCTGGAAATTACGGTACTTATGAGGCAGACTCAAAATACAATTTATTTAATGGTTTTCATATTTTCTCTGTGAAGATGCTCACATCAGGATCTTTTTGGGAATCCCCTGCAGATTCTATGTAGGTCGACCGTTGTGGAGCTTTACTGACCAAGCCAGTGTTTTGGCTTCTAGAATTTTCATCTTTTTAATGAATAATTTGTGCTACATAAGTTTGGTTCTTGTTGCTTTCTTCTGCTCAGTTTTATGTCTTTGGTACAAACAACGATACAAACCTGCTGTTAAGTTTCATTCAGTTATTCATGTCTTTGGTACAAACAACGATACAAACCTGCTGTTAAGTTTCATTCAGTTATTCAGGTCTAATGGTGAATGTTCTGTTATCCTGCAATAAGCTACTGAACGTGTTTTCGTCTCCAGTTACAGCCAGCTCCGCCAGTGTAAAATAAATCAGTGATGGGTGTTAACAGATGACATTGTCAACTTGATTTAGCCCCAGAAGGACTTCCTGATTTCTAATAAAGAAACAACCCTTTATTTATTTGTGAACTCAAAATAGTTTTTGGTTACTGTAGTATTTGATGAGAAATATAACTTTTCTTAGTCAGAATACTTAAATTGTATGTAATTTATGTTGCGGTAACAAGCTCCAAACAATATGAGTTACTTTTTATCTTTGGAAAAAGTGAAGAAAATAAATTTCCAATAACTAATTGATCATTTTATTCTAAGTGTGTAAATATTCACCCTCATGTTTAAAGGAAAAATTAAGGTGATTTTAAAGTTGCCATTAAAAGCAAAACCAGCTCTGGAAATGGCTTTTGTAGAATTAAACTAAGTAATCTAATGAGCACAAAACCCCCACAGAGGGGATGTTAAAACCCTGCATCCATCAGGTTTGACCCTTTCCTATTAGCTGCAAATAGAAGTCATTAAACACAGATTAGCATCAAATGATCACTCCTCCGGTCTTACAGTCCACACCGTCATACGAAGCATAATAATTAATTTATTTAATATGCTGGTAATGCAAACCAGTCCTTTTTAAATGGTTACGTCAGAGATAAGGGATTCAATCCTGCTTTTAAAATAATTGTTTAAGTGAAACCAATCTTAAAGTAAATGCAAATGAAGACTAATTAAGCAAGAAGTGAAACATGTCCATAGCTGCAGTCTTCAGGATGACATACTAAGTTTTATAAATGACGAGTGAGAAATAGGGGTATAGACTGTAATGATTCAATAAACTGTAAAGTCTGAACAAGTCTGAACATTAAACGTAAATTAAATCTAAGCAGAACCGTTTTGATGAAGCTCAAACCAACTCCTGTTCATTATGACTCATAGGACTGAAAGTAAATAAAAAAAGATTAATCTTTTTGGATTTCTGTCTGATGTTTCATTAATTTAGTTGTTTTTCTTGTGTTTGTCTGTTTTGAACTGATTGTTGATTAAAACATACACTTTCAGCAGCTTCTCTATAAAGCTAAAAAGTTCAAGGTTTTTTATTGTCATTTGCATCAGGTGGTACATGAGGTGGGACAAAATTGTGCACTTAAGGTTCCAGATACACCCAAAAATAGCAAAAATATGAAGTATAAAAGAGACAGTAAACACGGATCTAAGAAATATGCTAAACAATGCACTAAAAAGTTCAAGATATATGCTAAACACTAATAATGTAAAATGATACAGTATACCGTATTTTCCGGTGTATAGGTCTCACCTTTTTATGGTTTTTTCAAGGTCTGCGACCTATACACCGGTCCGACCTATATAAGGCTTGTTATCACTTTCGGTGAAACAAATTTTTAAATCCAGCTCATTTCACAATTACGTTCATTTATTAAAGAAAAGTTCAGCTCAGACATATATTTGCTATAATTTTTATCAAACAAATAATTGTTTTTAAGTGTTAATCTTCTTAAAAGCCTTGCTGTGCGCTCCTGTGGCAGACATTTGCAGCAGAGCTAAACGTAGGTGCGACCTATACACCGGTGCGACCTATACACCAGAAAATACGGTATATTAAACAGCTGAACATGAGTTGTGATGAGCAGATGGGTATGAATGAATAAAGCAGCATGAGATCAGCAGCATAGAAAAGTCACATATCACCAATTAAAGTTAATTAAAGTAACATGCTCTCAGTTCCTGTTATTTTGTGGTCAGGAGTCCAAATATGGCTCATTTACTCATTGCAGCAATCGCCCAATCTCATCTTTCACAGAAAGGTGTACTTCAACCACGCGATGCTGCAATCGGCTGCACGGTGTTTTATCCCAGCTCTTTCCACTGCACTGATCCATGCATGGGTGACTGCAGGGTATGATTGTTGGAGGCAAAATCTACTTTTTGTTCTGGCTAGAAAAAGCCTATTTGTTTAGTCTTCACCCTCACAGATAAGAAATGAAGACATGGCCGCAACACAAACAGGATTTTCATGAAAGCTTTAGTTTTTTGTCTGTGCAGTTCCT
>JBBPBX010013595.1:25383-52141 GCA_038048925.1 Garcialebias charrua
TTGCTGCTTGTTAGCCGGATCCTTTTTTCCAGGTTGATACAGAAACTCACGCTGATGTGTGGCAGTAAAAGCCCTCCAGGTTCCACACTACAGTATATAGCTGCTGTAAATGTTCAGATCGTCAAAGCATTTCTACGTCTTGTTTTCATCATTTACAGCTCTATACCGTATTTTTTGGACTATAAGGTGCACCACATTATAAGGTGCATTAAGTGGAGAAAAAAAAAAAACAGTCAGATAAGTCAAACTTTATTCAACTCATTTCACAATAACCACATAAAATCAGTTTGAGTTCAATAAGCACAACCAGAATTAATACATAAGGCTCACTGTCGATTTTTTTGGAGAAAATTAAAGGATTTTAAGACAGTCTGAAAAAAACGGTAATTAAATATGAAGGTGAGGATTAAAGCTTTTTTAAAGACACTTAAAAATACAACGTAAGTTCTTTACTCTTATTAGGTTTGAATGATTGTGTTGAGAGTTATTTATTCATAGTGTAAAAGTGTAGCGTATTTGATTTGTTGTTTTCTTCTACATTATAGTGATCTTCTGATCCAATATGGGTGTTTGTAAATACATGAGCTGTAAAATTGGATCTATATTTTGGAAGAAATCCTGAATGGAAATGGGATTTCCTCTAAAATCAAAATCAATTTGGGCCTGAAGATACTCTAATATCAGCAATGTTTGGGTCAGTGGGTACCAAATGGGGCGCTATCCCCAAAATAGCACATTTTCTGTCTAGTAAGAACTTTTGGACTAAAACAAATTTGAATGGGTCATAAGCATTTAGGCTTAAATTGAGCTAACGTCTAAAAGGAAACGTTTTGTAGCGTCCAAATGTTCTTGTGGACGTCAAATTTTACATTTAGCTGAAATTGACAAGAATTTAAACAAAAAAAACAAGTGAACAGTGTTTTTGTGTTGTTGAGCTAACTAATCAGTTCTGCACCACTACCACTTTTAAGACTTTATGCAACTTGTATTTAGTTTGTCACAATTTTGTAATTCAGTTTAAACAATTAAGCTATTTTTAAGAAATCTAAACTCAACTCTGTATTTTATGATATCCCAGTATCAGTACATAGCTTGAACAGTTGTTATGCTTCTCCAGCATATTTAATAGGACTGTACGTTTCTTTCTTGTTTTAATTTTCCAATACAGTTTTTCTTTTTATGATCTCTTATGCACAATTTTAAAAACAGAGCCCCCTTTTGTCAGAACACCTCACACAATTGGCACAATCACAGTTATCAGAACACCCCATATCATTTTGTAAAATGAAACACTTTTGTAAGAAATATAGACTAATTCATAAAATTTTGGCCCCGTATCAAACATAAATTGTTCAAATAGTCTAATTATTTTTCTCCTTTTTAACTATTTATTCAGTAGGTAATATATAATATTGAATAATGCACACAGAGTTTAGCAGGTAGGTTAAATGTATCCAAAGATATTCAGAACTAAGAGTTTTATGTCTTGAATGATGGCTGACATCACAGTTATCGCTCATTGATTGGGTTTGTAACCGGCGTCGGCTCCATATGAGGTGCCAGCTGAATCAAAGGCACATGAGCATTTAAAGGTGCAACACAAACAGAATCCATTTGGTTTGGAGAGGATCTGTGTTTTGTTTGTGGCATCTGTCCCGCCTTCCTCAGTGTTTCTTCCCTCATGTGGACTTGTGACACAAATGACAAACTCTTTTCAACAAAGGGACAGAGTCCTGGAGAACCCTCATCTACTCGGACGACACGCATGCAGCTGGATATATACTGTATCTGGGGGGGATGTAGTAGTAGTAGTTTCTTTATTTCAGATACAATACAAGATCCATATATGTATATAAAAAGAATAAAACATAAAAAAAGAATAAAAAGATTAAAAAGCTTTCCTATAAAAAAAAAAAAAGAATAAAAGACTAAAAAGCTTTCCTATAGAGGCTCATCCGCCAATGAGTCCCCAAAATAGAAAAATATCTCACAGAGCTTAGTCCAGGGTTGGTCAGTATAGTGATGATGCAGTTTTCAGATGCAGACAATCTACACATGCATCTATACATGAGGTTACGCAGCACCGCTTGGCAGGTAGGCACACCTGCATCTGCAAACATGGATGGGTCTTTCTCTGCTGTCGAGCAAGGATGCAGAAATGGCATACAATTGGAGTTATGATAACAGGTTTGCTGTTTTTGGAATAGTCTGGATCCTGGTTTATCAACATACAAAGAAGACGACCGCAGCTAATTTGGTCCTCGTCAGGCTGCTGCCTTTGTGAAGGTTTGGTTTGTGCTTTGAGGACTCAAAATCAGCTGATTTATGAGCTAAATGTAAGATGGAAATGATTTGAATCACAGGCCGCCTGTGGCTTTGGGACTCGTCAGCATGAAAACAACCTTGAAGAGGCTCGTAAGCACGGACCAGTGGATTGCATCCTAATCTGACCATGTTGGACCTTGGAAGTTATCCAGACTCAAGGCTGACTGAAAAATAGTCTGCCTGAATACATCAACAATTGTGGTTCTGAATTGGACTCCCGGTTGGCCTCAAACAGGCCAACATCAGTTTTTCCTGGGAAATGTGTAAACTAAAGAAAAGCTTCATCTATCGCAACCCCCCTCCCCCCCTCTTCTGTGGAGTCTTATCAGAACTGTGCCAGCTGACCATCATCTCATCTTATCAGGACAATGGACTATCTGTTAGTGCTTCATGGACCTCGTCGTCAAATGCATATGTAACGTGTTCATAAATGTGCTTGCTGGCAGAGTTTTTTTGATGTCTGAAATCGTGTCCTGTTAGGACAAGGTGTGAAGAGATCTTTTTTGTAATGTCACTACTCTCCTCATGGCTTTGTCCCTTTTTCTATCTAAAATAATTATTCTGAAAAGGATAAGAAAGCCGCGCTTTATAGCAGCAGCTTTGTGCACTCTGCCCATCTTTCGGACGACTGTACGGACATATTCTCGTTGTATCTCAGTGCAATGATAATAAAGCTTATTCTGATTCTGATCCAGCTCCTGTCACACTTGTCCTCCATCCCAGTCACCCCAGGTGCTCATCATTGTCTCTCGTTAGTGTCCCTATAAGTTCTGTGTCCATATGCATCTTTCCGTGGATCGTCTTGTCTAAGGCGTCATGTTCTGTCTCCCTCTGTATTTCCTCGATTAATGTCAGTTTTGCTGCCACATCAGCTCTTTGGTTTTGTATTAACAAATATTATTCTTACTTTACCTTTGTGTCTATGCGCACTTTGGGTTCAACAAACCAACGGATCATGATAGGTTTTGGTAAATAAAAACGGAAATGTACATGGGGCACACCTTAGTCCAGTATAATCTTGTATGAAACCCACATGGGCGATTAACCTTGATCCAACATTGAACCCCAGGACATTTTGAGCCTTTTTGTTGGCCACATACATCTCACAGACAAAAAAAATGTCTAGGTTATTATCTGTCCTACAGCTTTAAGTAAAAGATACTGTGATAAGACAAAACACCAAGGTCTTTCATCTTCATCAGGATCATATACCGGTAGTCCTGACCCAAGGCAGAGGTACATAATAGTGAAAGATACAACTATAAAGCAGGATGTTGGTGGTTTGTGATGGCTCTCCTCAATCATCTCTACAACTCAGGTTTTTTTTCTTTCTCCTGTGGCCTTGACTTTACCATCCAAGGCTGTAATTCAACTGAAATAATACAGCAAGGTACGTTCTGATTCTCTGTCAGGGTCAGGTCACGATGCTATCCCGAGAAGCTGCTCTGTGTTGATTAGCCCTCTGCTGAAGTATTTATTTTTAATGGATAGTACAGACAGATGGGGTTTCAGGGGAATGGGGGGAAACTCTTTGAATGTTTTGTTCAGAAATCAGATTTTGGACCAGATCTAGATTCTGATGGTTTCTTGGAAGGGATTACAGTGCATTTTTTAAGCTAGCTTGTTTTATTTGTTTGCTAAATCCAACTTAAACCCGAGGAACAGGCTCAGTGTGGGGTTTTGTTACTTGACACTTCAACATGCCAACTTGGAAAGTTGAACTACATGAGCCACTTTCTTTAATTATTATTTTTTTTAAACAGCTTTTGCTCAGATGCTCAGGGGACAACAAAATGCTTTACAAACTTTAAGTTATTTATTAAATTAACTGTATATACATTGTTGTACCTCCTGTTTAAGTGTTTTATTGGTTAAGACACACACATTTTGGGAAATTAGTAATTTCTAAATAAAGGTTGAATGAATGAATGAATGAATTCCAAATTCTCTATAGGTGAGAATGTTAGCATGAGTTGTCTCTCTGTGCCTCTCAGTCTGTCAACCCATCCAGGGTGTTCTCATCATTTTCTGAGAAAATGTGTAGCCCTCCATGACCACATACAGAATAAAATAAGCAAAGGGATGAATGAAGATCCTGACTCATGCAATGTTTCAGCTACTTCACTACAAGACCTTTTCTTATTTCATTTGCTTAGGGTGACCTCAAGTGGCTAAAACACAGCAGTACATTGCATGGTTACATGCAATGAGCAAATTTAAAAGTGTCTAAGTGCATTTAAAATTTAGCTAAATAAACACATATATTGGTTTTTATAGCTTTTTGTTTTTGTGTTATATTAAGTTTATTGAAGCCATGTTCTATATCAGTATGTTCACTCCAGGGTCAATTCACTTGTTCCATAATAATTTGCTTTGCTAATAATAATAATAATAATAATAATAATAATAATAATAATAATAATAATAATAATAATAAACTTTATTTGTATAGCACCTTCCTACAATGCCTTGCATTGACCAAGGTGCTTAACAGAATAAACTGGAACAATAATTCATAATAATAATTAATAATACCAATAATTAATAATACCAGCTGATTGGTTCCTTGTTGAGCTAATTACTGTTTTACACAAATCCACATCACACAGACCCCCAGCAATCATGATCTGGTGAAAAGTGAAGACACCCTGTGGTCTGGCTGTGTGATCAGTCATGATTAACTGAAAGAGGGAGTCGCAGTGAACTGTGAACATACGGCCAAATTTCCCCTAGGAGGAAGAAAAGGTGCATTAGTTGGCTTTACTCTGCAGCGACTGCAACTACTGTGTGGAGATTAAAATGTGTGAGTACAAAGGTTTCAAAGAAACAAATACAGTATGCTATTCAGAATTTCTGTATCTAGAGCTTATGAAGCAAGGCAAGATTGTTTACAACTCGTTAAGTGCTTTGTAGATAGGCTTTAGTCATTTTTTACTGTTGGTTGAAGATTATTATTGTTTAATCTGATTGTTCGAAAAAAAGGGGCATTTATAATAAGATTTATTCTTCTTTCTGCTACCTTTCATTTTTTTATATTTTGTACATTATCATTTATGGGATTGTCTTGTATTGTTTCTTTTGTAAAAAAAATGAACAAATTCAATAAACACATAGTAAACAAACATAAACATAGATAGGCTACAAGGAAATGCTTTGGAATAAGAAGGAAATTTGCAGTTTGTTCTCATAACGAAATACCAAAAAAAAAACTAAATTAAGTTTTAATCAAGCAAATAATTAAGAATAAATAAATTAATAAAGTAAACAACACAGCGTTCAGTCCTGATTTTAGGGAAACAACAGTTTCTACACATCGCAGGTTGTCTAGTTGGTTCCAGTTTAGGAGCATCAAAACTAAATTCCACCGCTCCTCGTTTTATCCTGGACCTCGTAATATTGAGTAAATATGTCCCTAAAGACTTGATCAGTCTTGATTGTTCATGTTTGGCAAGTAACTGAGATTTATTCAGGTCCAAAATAATAATAATAATAATAATAATGAATTCAATTTATAACGCACTTTTCATTAATGAAAATCTCAAAGTGCTACAAGGAGCAACAGAATTAAATGACAATAAAACAAATAATAAAACAATTAAAATCAATAACAATATCAGCTAAGATCAAAAGTAGAATCATGAGGAGGTAGAGTATGCTTGGTCGAAAAGAAAGGTCTTCAAGTCGCTCTTAAAGTCAACCACAGACTGTGGGGCTCTTAGACATTCAGGAAGAGAGTTCCACAGGCGGGGGGCAGCCACACTGAAAGCCCGGTCTCCCATGGTCCTTAATTTGGTTCTCGGAATGTGAAGGAGATTGCTGTTCTGTGACCGCAGCGAACGGGTGGATGAGTATGGAATGAGAATATCCTTCAGATAATCTGGTGAAGTTCCGTGTAAGCATTGATGTGTAATGAGAGCAGTTTTGTACTGAATTCTGTAGGCGACAGGAAGCCAATGAAGGTTATGGAGAATGGGCGTAATATGTTCAAATTTACGAACTCTCAACAAGATCCTTGCTGCACTGTTTTGAATATATTGAAGTTTCTGAAGGTTTTTGCCAGGGATTCCAATAAACAGGGAGTTGCAGTAGTCGAGCCTGGAGGAGACAAAAGCATGGACGAGCTTCTCAGCATCGGAAAAAGTTAGGGATGGGCGAAGTCTGGAGATGTTTCGAAGATGGAAGAAGCAAGTTTTAAACAGATGCTTAATGTGATTTTCAAATGTAAGATTGGAGTCCATTTTTATTCCAAGATTAGTAACAGAGGTGGAGAGGGGGATGTCTTGTCCAGAAAAGGAAAGTCTTGTTATAGGAGATGTTTGTACCTGGTGAGGGGTGCCAATCAGTATGGCCTCAGTCTTGGAGCAGTTTAATTGAAGAAAGTTCTGATTCATCCATGCCCTAATTGCCTCCAGGCAGGCAGAGAGGGCAGTGAGTGAAGATGGAGATGACAAGGTGGAAGATGAGGATGCTCCAGTCCTGATGTAAAGCTGTGTATCGTCGGCATAACAGTGAAAAGAAATGTTGAACTGATTAATAATTTGACCTAAAGGCAGCATGTAAAGGGAAAACAGCAGGGGCCCCAGAACCGACCCCTGAGGGACACCACAGGAGACACAAACTGTCTGGGACGTGGCGTTGCCAAGACTAACACATTCCAGCCTATTGGAGAGGAAAGATTTGAACCAGTCCAGGACTGTGTCGCAGAGACCGACCTCCACATGAAGACGGTGGAGGAGGATACTATGGTCCACAGTGTCGAAGGCTGCAGTGAGGTCAAGGAGGACAAGGATGGAGGGATAATGACTCATAGGCTATCCATCCATTATTTTTTACCCGCTTCTTCCATTTTTGGGTCACTGGGGTCGCCGGTGCCCATGTCCAGCAATCAACTCATAGACTAGATTTTTAAATGTATCCACTTTTCACAAACAGGGAGCCAGTCTAGTGATTTAAGCACTGATGTGATTTGTTCAGTTTTCCTAGTTTAGGCCAGGATTCCGGCAGCAGCATTTTGGATGAGCTGTAGCTGCCTGATAAATTTATAAAAGTATGTAATAATAATAATAGTTGTTGTTGTTGACACGGGCTCGTTTCCAGTGAGAGTTGGACTCCGCCAAGGTTGCCCTTTGTCACCGATTCTGTTCATAACTTTTATGGACAGAATTTCTAGGCGCAGCCAAGGTGTTGAGAGGATCCGTTTTGGTGGCCTTAGAATCACTTCTCTGTTTTTTGCAGATGATGTGGTCCTATTGGCTTCATCAGATCGTGATCTACAGCTTTCGCTGGAGCGGTTTGCAGCCGAGTGTGATGCGGCCGGGATGAGGATCAGTTCCTCCAAATCCGAGGCCATGGTCTTGAGCCGGAAAAGGGTAGCATGCCCTCTCCGGGTCGGGGAGGAGGTCCTGCCCCAAGTGGAGGAGTTTAAGTATCTCGGGGTCTTGTTCACGAATGAGGGAAAACTGGAGCGTGAGATCGATAGGCGGATAGGTGCAGCATCCGCAGTGAAGCGGGCGCTGTACCGGTCTGTCGTGGTGAAGAGAGAGCTGAGTCGAAAGGCAAAGCTCTCAATTTACCGATCGATCTACGTTCCCACCCTCATCTATGGTCATGAGCTTTGGGTTGTGACCGAAAGAACGAGATCTCGGATACAAGCGGCTGAAATGAGTTTTCTCCGCAGGGTGTCTGGACTCTCCCTTAGAGATAGGGTGAGAAGCTCAGTCATCCGGGAGGGACTCGGAGTAGAGCCGCTGCTTCTCCACATCGAGAGGAGCCAGTTGAGGTGGCTCGGGCATCTGGTTAGGATGCCTCCTGGACGCCTCCCTGGTGAGGTGTTCCGGGCATGTCCCACCGGGAGGAGACCCAGAGGAAGACCCAGGACACGCTGGAGGGACTATGTTTCTCGGCTGGCCTGGGAACGCCTTGGGATTCCCCCAGAGGAGCTGCTCCAAGTGGCTGGGGAGAGGGAAGTCTGGGCCTCCCTACTTAGGCTGCTACCCCCGCGACCCGACCCCGGATAAGCGGAAGAAAATGGATGGATGGATGGATGGATGTTGTTGACACCTATAAAACCACCAACACAATAATCTAACATACTGAAAATAAAACGTCCAGATTTTCTGTGTCCTGTTTAGACACAAACCTTTTTTATTTTTGCAATGTTCCTAAAATGATAGTAGAATGTTAATATTGTGAACGCACTTAATCATTGGTGATGTGGTGTTACAGAGATATGTGCCATAAGCATAAGGATGATAAGAGATGTGTACAGTACTCAATTATCTGAGCTAGAAGGATGTAGATGTCATATTAATGTGGCCCAAGAACAGAGCCTTGTGGAATCCCAAGAAACTAAAATTATTTTGGTAAACTTTAGCCACCATAACTTTTTCCAGTTTAATACACATTTAAAACCAACAGTGTGACTTAAACTTGGTTTGTTTTGTTCAATTGCTTCCATCCATCCATCCATTATCTTTGCCCGCTTCTTCCATTTTTGGGTCACGGGGGTCGCCGGTGCCCATGTCCAGCGATCACTGTGCGAGGTACACCCTGGACAGGACGCAAGGCCATCACAGGGCCGCATAGTGACGAGACAAACAACAATTCACTCTCTCTCTCACATCTAGGGACAATTTCAGGGTCACCAGTCAGCCATGCATGCTTTTGGTCTGAGGGAGCAAACCCTAGTACCCGGAGAAAACCCACGCATGCATGAAGTGAACATGCAAACTCCACCCAGAAGGGCCCCAGGACCAGTATTTGAACCGGCAACCTTCTTGCTGAGGCAGCAGCACTACCAGTTTTGTCACCGTGCTGCCCTCCATTGCTTAAAAAGCAAATAAAAACGGCCAATCTAGGGTAGCACTTTTGTCTTTTCCATTTTCTCTCAAGTACAAACGGTACTGTTGGCTCCCGGTTGTTTTTAATAGTCCTGCCTTTAATAATAACCACAGTCTAAGTTATATTAAACATTAATAAGACACATGTTTTTGCAAAAACAAGAAAATTGTAAGGATTAGATTTTTCAGGTGGTGAGACCACAGCTATGTACTTATCCCATACTAGAAGAAAGCGGAGTATAGTGTGTGGAAAGGAGCCCAAAATGTGGCCTTGGTTTGTTATTCTATGTTAAGTTAATGCTTTAAGTTTGTCAGTCCACCACTGCAGACACGGTAAATGCCATCCATGATGGACTTCAATTCATGAAATGAAAAAAATATCAGCTTAAATTAATATTGGTGTTAAAAATAATAGGTGGTTTACTGAAAAAAATGCAACAACACAAAAAATGTTGATCTTTTATCCTCATGAACTTTTACGCTGAAATCTCGTGAGAGGATTTAGTTAGAACTGATCTTACATGCTGCTTTGTTGTTCCGAATAAAAAGAGTGTGAAAAACAGAAGCATCAGTCCTGACATAAGCCAGCAGATCCTTTCAGAACGTTTTTGGCATAAATGCTGAAACAGAAGAAGGTGTAGGAGCAGCAGCGAAGATCTGATGAAGACTAGATGAGAGCGAGATAAAACTTTGTCTGATCTTTGATCCACGCTGCATGAAACAGCAAATACTAGATGAGTTACATTACCTGTGTGTGGTTCCTTTGTTCACTGTGTTATATCTTTCTTCATCGGGCATAGCCGGCAGTATCGTGCAATCCAATAGCTGGGGTTTGGAGTTGAAAAGGAAAGTGAGCAGTATTTTTTTTCTATTCTGTTCACAATCTTGACTTTCTTTATCATCTTGAAATTTCACTGAAAGTTGATCTATATGTTACATCACTTTGTTGCCACTCACTTTGACTTTATTTGAAAAGTTGCTTTACTTTAAAGCTGCTATATGTAACTTTTCTAACAATATATTTTTAACATATTTCTTCACTCTGTCACTAGATTGATGTTAGAGAGGTAATCTCTGAAAAAAACAAAAAAATATTGTCCCCTTGCTTCTCCAGGTGGTAAATAAGCATTTCTAAAAAGAAAAAGTGACCCGCCATTTTCCAGCCAATAAAAACAAAGTTTGTAACCAGCCAATAAAAACCGAGCTTGAATTTGAATCAGCCAATAAAAACAGAGCTTGAATTTGAATTTTAACAGACCACAAGGGGGCAGAGCCATACATGGCTCTGAGGAGGAGGGATCAGAATGCTTTGCTTGTTGAAATTTTTTCTAAGTGCTGCAGTTCTACAGAAACTGCAGACTGAACCTTTAAGTAAAGTGTAAGGTGTTTAGTAAAAGTGTCGTTTTTGTCATTTATTGTCTTCCACCATGTTTGTCTTTTAGCAAAAGTATGTCATGGACCAGTGGACTGATTTTAATCAAACTCAAAAAACAATCAGTGGCTACACATCTACAACAGTTTAACTTTTAGCATTACCGGTAACTCAGTTTTGAGAGGAAAATTTCCAGAAAATAAGAAAATAGCAAAGATAGTTCTCTATTTAAGAATGGTGAGAAAAGTGTGTTCACTAATTCAGGCCAATATCCTTGTTGCCACAATTTTCAAAAATATTAGAAATTATTTGTAACAAAGTTAGATCGATTTATAGATTAACATAATATTTTATGTACGTAATAGTCAATATGGGTTTAGAGCAAATAATTCAACATCAATGGTTCTCATGGAACTAATGGAATAGATAACAAATGCTGTTGATTAAAACAGTTTTGAGTTAGTGTTTTTGTTGATTTTAAAAAAGGCCTTTGACATTATTAAACACACCATTCTCCTTGAAAAACTGAGTAAATGTGACATTAGATTAGCACTACAGTGGGTATCCAGTTATTTGAATAATAGGAGATGGTTTGTACAGGTAAACGGCGTAAGATCTGAATTTTGTGTTAATGGATGTGGAGTCCCTCAAGGCTCTGTGTTAGGACCAAAGTTGTTTATTTTGTATGTGAATGATCTGGTTGATGTGCCAGGACTTATGAAGTGTTTTATTTGCAGATGATCCCACTTATTTTTTTATTTTTTTTCGGATGAAGATATTGAACAGATGTTAGAGATGATACAGGCAGAATTCGTAAAAATATAAACTTGGTTCCAACTTAAAAAGTCATCATTAAATTTGGAAAACACAAACTACCTGATATCATCTGAGGATATTTGATTGATTTAAGGTGACAGTTTGACGTGGACTATTGTTTTGTTGTTGCTGGGGGGGGNACATTAGATTAGCACTACAGTGGGTATCCAGTTATTTGAATAATAGGAGATGGTTTGTACAGGTAAACGGCGTAAGATCTGAATTTTGTGTTAATGGATGTGGAGTCCCTCAAGGCTCTGTGTTAGGACCAAAGTTGTTTATTTTGTATGTGAATGATCTGGTTGATGTGCCAGGACTTATGAAGTGTTTTATTTGCAGATGATCCCACTTATTTTTTTATTTTTTTTCGGATGAAGATATTGAACAGATGTTAGAGATGATACAGGCAGAATTCGTAAAAATATAAACTTGGTTCCAACTTAAAAAGTCATCATTAAATTTGGAAAACACAAACTACCTGATATCATCTGAGGATATTTGATTGATTTAAGGTGACAGTTTGACGTGGCATTGTGTTTGCTGTACAATACGATTGTTGTGCCACATTTGATTTATTGTGTTGGTATCTGGGGTACAGCTTGTAAAACAGCAACTAAGCCTATTTTTATTTTACAAAAATGAGTAATAAGAGTGATCTCAAGAAAGCACTATCGTCATCCTTCAAGTATTTTGTTTTATCAACTGAAAATTCTTGTTTTTTGATTTGGTGGATTACAATGTTCTATTGCTGATGTACAGAGCTCAGAATCAAAATTTACCGTCAAATATACAAGTGAATTTTGTTAAAAGGAATAGTTGTTATAATTTAAAGGGAACAGATATTTTTGTAAAGAAGAGGTATAGAACAAGTTTAAAGGGTAGGTCTACGTTAATGAAGGGAATTAGTTTATGGAATAGTTTGGATGATGATGTAAAAAATGAGAAATCATTAGTTGTATTCAAGAAAAAGATAAAGAATGTTTTGCTGACGAGATATATATAAGTTTTGCTGATATTAAGAAATTCTACTGAAAATTTGTGATAATTTTGTGGTTTGTTGTATTATGTATTTTTTTTAATTGATTGTTTTGATTTGATATACACCCAACCCCCGATTTACGAACGACTTCGGGACCTAAGAACGGTTCGCAGGTCGATCTGTTCGCAGGTCAGTCCTTCCGTACACTCGTCACTCGGGGATGTCCTGTATTTTTTTTTTTTATGATACCAACTTCGCCTATCCTAACACACCTAACACAGTGTAATTAATTAATACAGTACAGTAATAAAAATATAAATTAAATAAAAATATAATTTCTTACTTTGAGGTGGTCGCCGCTGCTGCGTCCCGTGTTAGCTCCCGTGTTAGCTTCTGGAGCTAGCCAGGCCGGAGGTGTTCGCGCGGCGGCCTGGCACGATCGGCGATAAATCCGCGGCTGTCTGAGACATCCACAAAGTTCACAGAGACGTTTCCAGCTAGTAATTAATCCATATGAGGCGATCCTGATCGCCAGTCTTCAAAGGCCGGCTCCCGGCAGCTAACCTAAAATGGCGTCCGGTGTTCTACATTAACTTGTGACCGTCTAAACTGGAGACCTTCAAAGGCCCCCGTGACTGAACCTAAAATGGCGTCCGGTGTTCTACATTAACTTGTGACCGTCTAAACTGAAGACCTTCGTCTTGCTGCGCAAGATTGCGCAATCATGACAAAAATGATCAGAAATGATCATTTTTATCATAATTATTATTTATAAAGCCTTTAAAACAACCACAGCTGCAACAAAGTGATGTACACATGAAATTAAGAACATTTAAACACAAAAAAATTAAAATAATATATATATATATATATTTATATTTAATACAGTAATTTCATATTTTTATTAAATATGATACGTTCGTAGGTCCGGGCGGCCGTAGGTCGATGGAGTTGTAGGTAGGGGGTCACCTGTAGTTATGAAGGGGCAGAAACGATAAGAATTAATTCTTCTTCTGCTGCCTTTCATTTCATAGTTATTTTATTTTATTGTTTTGACTATGTCTTGTTTTAATTGAAATGAAATGAATGAATAAACAAAACAAAACAAAACAAAAAAAGATAATTTGATAGTGAATGTGTAAAGGCTTGATAGGCAATGTCTGAAGATTTTAAAGTGAATGTGAAAGCAATAATAAATTACGGCCTAAAGGGCCTCTCATACATAGCTTCGGATTAATTTGAACTGAAATATCTAAAAAAAAAGTAAAGTCAGGTCCTCTGGACAGATTCTTCTTGTTGAAATGTTCCGTCTTTCATCCAAAATACTTAATCAGTCTGAGGAGCTGCAACAAACTCAGTCTTAGCACCTTCACATGGTGCTCAGATGGTTTCTGTAGTCCGCCCTCTCCCCCGTCGACTCGTTAGAGGCAGTCATGGCCAAAGTGGTTCAAAACATCCTGATTAATGCTCAATAATCCAGGTAGAAAAACCAAACAAAGTCAAGCCAGGGCCTTTGGACCGTTTCTTTTTGTTGAAAGGTTTCGTCTTTCGTCTTTTAACATTTGTTAGTAAAAAAAAATAAAAAATGGCATAGCAACTGGTGCAGCTTTAAAACAAACACAAGATAAATTATTACAGCACTACTGTAAAATCACAATGCCAAGCAAATAAACCCAAACATTTTAGTGAAACTGCTTTTTTCATGCAACTTGTGGGTAATTACCTTCTTGTACATTTAAAGCCCTGCGTGCGCTCGTACTGCTGGTGATGGCAGACAAGCGGGAATTTACCTGACGCCCTCCACTCACCTTCATTTCCTTCATTATCATCATCCAAACACAATAATACACAACAGTTACTGTGGAAACACTGTAAACTGACATAAACAAAGCAGTTCCTTTATTTAAGGGAGGGGGCAATGGGAGCTTATCTTGTGTTATATTTCAAAAAGCAGCACTATTACTAAATATATGAAGAGGCAGCAGCTTCAAAAGTCTGGCTTTTGCTGGTCAAGCAGTGAAAATAAATTATTTCCACAAAATAAAAGTGGCCAGTTTGATGACTGTAAAAGTCTCACGGGCGCAGATGGATGTAAAACCAGGAAGCATTGCGATAGATTATAGTGACAATTACCTGTGGGCATTTTGCAGCAGACTGCATGTTTTGGAAGCTTGAACACCTAAAATGCACTGAGACGATAGATTAAATGCGTAACAGTGATGCTGTGTTTTGGCTTTTGTAGCCAGACGGAAGCAAAAGTTTAAAGATAAGAACACAAGTATGTAACTGGTACATAATGCTGCTATATATGTGTGTGTGTGTGTGTGTGTGTCCTTGTTTATGCTACGTTGTAAGGCCCAGTTTTCTGAGTTTTACCAAATTGTGAGGCCCAACTGGTTCTTATGGGGCCCAAAGCCCGGGCCCCATAAGAAGAAGTCCCGTTGGTGGGTTAGGGGTTAGGTTTAGGACTAAGGTGTGAATTGAGGATGTGTTAAGGTTAGGGTTAGGTATGCATTGGTAATGGTTAGGTTTAGGGTAAAGGTCAGGGTTAAGGAATCTTCCCAAGGGATCAGTAAAATCTAATCTATGGTAATCTATAAACCTTTACATTGCTGTTAGTTTTACTTTACATTGTGATTGTAGCAGGAATATAGTGATATCCCACCCGGAAGTGACTCAGACCCTTAAAGGTTGTAAAATCTTGATTTACAAAGTTTTACAAAAATCACTTGAATCAAAATATTATTAGTTACGCAGCACTAATGAAACTTAATTCATTATTATTTCAGGGTGTTCTGCAGCAACTTGCCCCAGGCTAAAATGGAAGCCAGAGTTAGCTGCTACTGCCATTTACTCTTGCATATAACCATATACAAATATTTGGGTAACATGAAATTTGCAGCAATGTGAATGTTTATTTCAAATTAGTGCTTTTTTTTTTTTAACCACCATGAATTTTTTTGCACATGGGGTTGTTTTAAGATGGCCGCCATGCACTTTGGTCTTTGCTTTGCTCCAAAAGCTCATCAATCCTGTTACAGGTAAAACTGGGGTCGTTAAAGGAGCCATCTACAACAGGTAAGATATTAACTGTTTATATTCTTTACACAGACCCCCACTTCAAACACTCTGTATTTTTATGAAACAAAGTTCTGTCAAAAGCAGAATTTTGGGGTATTGTTTATGGAATAAAGTAAAAAATAAAAAAAAAAGATTGTCTCGTTTATACAAAAAGCTCAGTAATCGTGCAAAAAGGGCTGAAATGTAAATGCATCAAAACTTCAGACTGTTGTGTCTACAGCATCGTCCTAATGGGAGCAGTATTTGTGGTTAGAACGAAAGTTAAAAGGAGGTTTGCACCAGGGCCTGTGATCAAACTTTCCCCAGACCTCAAAGCTGTGATGTTACCCCACTCGTGTGTTCCCATCTGATTCTGATCAGGCGTTTTACTGCCGCACTCGGAGCCGAGAGGGCCTTGAGCTTTACAGCCATATTCCTATAGGAGGGGGTGGCGGGGAAAGGGGGTTTCAAAGTGAGGGTGCCGTTGACAGTCGGAGCATAATTATAATATGCAAGTTGGAATATCATTTTTATTACCAAGCCAAACAAACCCATCTCTGTTGCGAGGCACATCAAACAAAGTCTGTGTGATGACAAACCGCCAAGCAAAGCCGTCGTGTTTGAGACTTAATGAAAGACAAATGCTGCCTGTGTGTGTGAGGGCAGCAAAGAGTGTGAGGTCTGCAATTGTCACTGCACATGTTGCTTTTTTTTTTTTCTTTAAACGGCACGTCTGAGTAGCTGCGCACACGTGGGCCCCTGTGTGTGTGTGGAGCGTTCGGTGCATACAAACTATTAATTAGAGCCCAGTGTTTTGTGGTTACGTGTCGCCGCCGCTCATGAAAGAATGGAAAGTTCACTTGGATGAGGCGCCGTGCTGGATGAAATGCAGCGGATTGGACGCTGGTGTGTGTTCGAGCGCGTCTCCACGTGTGCAGCGGCCCTTTGGATGATTCCACCCTGCATGTATTTCTGTCAACGCAACCTCGAAGGTGTACATTAAGTTATTTGTGGCACACATTATGACTTCAGCTCTGTTTTGTAGCTCCGCAAAGAGCCAGTCAGTCCGTCGCTGTTCAAACGTCAAATTAGATGGAAACTCGGAGAGGAGAGACGCTTTATCTGCGTGCTCCTCTTGTGAGTGAGAGATTGCGGCACGGAATTCCTCAACTCCGGGGCCTTTTGTTGGGGATTGCATCGCTTGAATAGTTCCCATTCCCACCCCCTTCCTCTGTGCGTTTTATTTATCTGTCTTTACAGAGGGAGCACGCATGGCTGCCCCGATGCCCAAGGAGCGAAAATGTGGCGAAGGGGCGAGTGTGGACAGACGTTTTGTTGTGTCTAGACATTCTCTCGCGGTAAACTGGTCTCGGGGGAGACGTACTGTAAACTTACCGTGGTGTTGTTGGAGATGTACTGAACTCCATTGTGAGCGTGGAGAACATGCACACATCGTGTTCGACTTAGCAGGCGGAGGAAAAGAACACTTGTGCAATGTTTGCTGGCAGTCTTTGATACATGGATTTGGGTATGTGCACATAAAGACTTAAATCTTGCTTTCAGTCTAGTATTAAATGTGTAAATACCAAATAACTATTACAAGTATGTGTAACCAAGACAACTTTAAAAAGTTTTCCACATCAAATTCAACCTGGTTTGCTTTTCTTTGAGCAGTAATTTGACCTGAAAAGCAACAATCCCATCCTTGGTTGTGAGTTCCAATGCCCCTTTTTCACATAATTCCTCCTTGGCCCCTGCTCAGGCCAGTTCCGTGTTCTTTTCAGGGCCTTCTTCGTGGAACTGGCTTGTATTTTTTCAGTACCTACTTCTCTGCGGTTCCATTGAGGGCAAGCAGGATCCTAAAACATGACATCAGTGCACTGTCTGCTACTGATTGGTCAGGGGGTGGCATCATTGGCCGGAGGGCGGAGTTTCAAAAACTTCCACCGCAACCCGATCCGCCATTTTCTTTTTAACCCGCTGTTAGAAACAACTCGAATCCGGAGGAATGTATTTTGAAGGTATAAATAAAAATGTCCCAACCGTGGTCAAATGCTGAATTTCAGGCGTTTTTTTGTGTTTGCTGGGCGACGAAAAAGTTTGGAGCAAGCTAGATGGAGCGGCACTTAACGAAGGTGTTTAAAGAGGTGTCGGTGCATTAATAATAATGATCTGCCCACTGAAGGGGCACTGATGGGCACTGTGGAAATGGAAAATGAAACGATCTGACCTATACTGGCCCAATAAGGGCAGTTTTCCAAGCAGGACCTATGGAAAAGGGGCATTAGAGTGCGTTGACAGCACATGAGCCATACTGTATTGGGACTCATTTTTTTCTGCTTGTCTGAGACCACAAACATTTCTGGTGTCATGTTCAGGACAACATGCATGCTTCAAAGATTATGTGCAAGTCCAATGAAGTTTCTCATACCCCCCAAACTCAAGTTTTGATTAATCTCTAGGGACTTTAAAAAAAGAGTTCCTGGAGATAGCCTGTCGTGTGTGGACATCCGTCACCTCCTTTTCTCAGGTAGAAAGTTCAAAATTGGATTTACTGCTTCCTGGATGAACAGTTGGAACTTAAACAGGTTTTGAAACCTGTGGGACTTTCTGAAAACGCACAAGTGCAAGCTAAATCTTTCGTTTCTTTGCTTCTGGTGCAGATGCAAAGATAAAATAACTGCCATCTCTGGGATGCAGAATTATATTGCTCGTTGTTGCATCACATTGATCAAAGAAGTGTTTGCGTTTTCTAAACAATGACATCATACTGAAATACTAACATCACATAACATCAGTGAAAGTGTAATTTTTTTTTTAGGAAATACCCAAGAACCAGTGAAAGTTATCAGTGTTTATGCTGGTGAAGATTCTCAGTCGTCCAGGACATGATGAAATCAAAAAAGGCGTTCAATACAGGATCAACTGGACTTTATTTGTTGCAGAAAACGTTTCGACTTCTGTCCAGAAGTCTTTTTCAATTCTGAATGGAAGCTGTGAGAACGAGAAGTTTTATACAGGCTTACAAGTCACGCACCAACATCCAACAACACAGCTTCCATTCAGAATTGAAAAAGACTTCTGGACAGAAGTCGAAACGTTTTCTGCAACAAATAAAGTCCAGTTGATCCTGTATTGAACGCCTTTTTTGATATCAGTGTTTACTTACAAATGGTGAAAGCATGAAACGATGCAAAGACTCAGCAGGGATGGAATGGAACCCTGGGCAAAAAGCAGTCGAGTTATTAGGTGTTCGGTGAATCTCAGGGAGAGTTTAATGAGATCCTTAATTTTGGAGTTTAGGTGTTTGATGCAGGTGTGCGTAGTCCAAATGGTTCCAGGAGGGTTTGTACAAGGACGAGTGGTGGAAGGTGAGGAACAGCTTGTAAAGAGCACGAGGAGATTCTAATGAAGGAGCCAGGAGATTCAGGATGCAGGTGGAGCACAGGAGCCAGGGCTAGAGCATGAAGACGAGGTTAGATTAATAAATCAGAAGAGGTAATGAATCAGGCCAGGATTACACAACCATGAGGAAGACAGTGCAATAGAGTTGGTGTCATCCGCTGATATTTATACTGTACTCCAAAAGATGATTAGCTCCAATAGGTCTAGGTGTGATTATGATAGCACCCTCAGGAAATATGAGAAGGAAAAACACTGGAACTCCCACAGAAAGAAGTTTACCCAGATGTTACTGTGAAAGAGATCAAATCTGAAGGAGATATATGTGTTTCTCTTTAAGCCCGGGATGAAAGGAGCAAAGTTCAAATGTACTCTAGATTTGGATTTGTTATTGTGGAGTTCAAGCCAAGTCAAGGTTCTTTAATGTCATTCCAACACATGTGGTACATGAGGTGGAATTACAGTGTAAGCACTGGGTTACATTCAACAATAGCAAAAATATAAAGTGTGAAAGGTAACGGTAAATAAGGATCTTAGAGAAAACTAAGATAGACGCTAAACGAACAACCAACGGTACGCTAAAAGAACGAAGATATACTGTATGCTAGTCACTAATAGTGCAAAACAATACACCGAACAACAGCACAATTCTCATAAGTTCGGTTCAGCTATACTAAAGCATGCAACAAAAGTACAAAAGCAAAGCGCCAAAAGTGAAAAAGAAATACATCTACAATAGCATGGTCCAATTGGTAGTGGTTCTGAGGACAGTGAGGTTATCTTAGCAGCATGATACTGTTAGCAGTGAGGGTTCTCAATATGGTCCCACTGGCTTCTAAATTGGTCTCTAGATAAATGATCAGATTTAGTTCCTTTGAAGAGCTGCATCATGGAATCTGCTAGCATCAAAAACTACAGCATACTCTTTAGGTGTTGCAGGTATGTTAAATCTGGTCAGAAATTCAGTGTTTAATGAAATGGTACCATTATCATTCAGCAGCTGTTGGACAAGTATAATTCCATTATCCATCCAGCCGTTATAGTAAAGCAACTTATTGTTATACAGAATATCCCCATTGTTCCAAATGTAGTATGTGAATGGAGATCACTAAAAAAACTGTTCCAACAAACTTATATGAACATGTCTGCAGAAGATTACTTTACCATCTGGTAGATTTTTTTTGGTCCTCTACATTTGGAGAAATTAATTGGAAACAAGTTTGGTTAAATGGGGGAAAATTTTGCATAACAAATTAAGTTAAAGAGGTTTCATGTAAAATTAATCATAATGTATACCGGTACCCTGTAAAAAAACAAACAAAAAAAAAAAACACTGGAAATATTTAAACTTGATATTGACTATATTCTTGTACATTTTGTGAACTATAAATGGAAACAATTTCTCATTTACTCTATCAATGTAAACACACAAAGACATTCTGGACGGATATACAACAACTCATACAACAGAAAACTGGACAAATAATTCAACTTACAGAGAAAGACATTACGCTTCGACATTAAGGATATGGATAAAGACTTGATTTACTTCACTCGACTTCTACTTCTCCTGGGAAAATTTCACATTCATAAGAAAAAGTTGTCAAACTCCAAGCTGAGCATAACCCACTTCAGCAAGGAACTTACATACAGGTGACCCCCGATTTACGAACGAGTTAGGGAGATAAGAACGGTTCGCAGCTCGATTCTGCCGTAGCTAGGGGGTGAATTTTTTTTTTTTTTTAATTATCATGCTAACGGAGCGCGCGCACACATTTAAGCATGTACAGTAGTGTACTGTAATGTTAAACATTGCTATTCACATTTACAGAATAAATAAAAATATATTTTCTTACTTTGAGATGGTCAAAGCCGACATCTTAGGTTGCCATGCGTTGATTGTTTTCGGGCCGAGCAGCGCGGGGGCCGGCAAGCCACCGCAGCTGCTCCAGACCTGTGTTAGCTAGCTGGCTAGCTTCTGCTAGCCAAGCCATGAGCTAGTGTTGGAGCGGCGGCGCGATCAATCTGCAGCTGCTGCTCCAGCCGCTGCTCCAGCCTGAGACGTCCACAGAGCTCACAGAGCGATTCCAGCTAGTAATTAATCCATATGATGCGATCCTGGTCACCAGTGTTCAAAAGGCCGGCTCCCGTGTTAGCTCCCGTGTTAGCTTCTGGAGCTAGCCAGGCCGGAGGTGTAGCCAGGCCGGCCGGAGGTGTTCGCGCGGCGGCCTGGCACGATCGGCGATAAATCCGCTGCTGCCTGAGACATCCACAAAGTTCACAGAGACGTTTCCAGCTCGTAATTAATCCATATGAAGCCATCCTGGTCACCAGTCTTCGGCCGGCTCCCGGCAGCTAACCTAAAATGGCGTCCGGTGTTCTACATTAATTTGTGACCGGAGACCCCAGTGACTGAACCTAAAATGGCGTCCGGTGTTCTACATTAATTTGTGACCGTGTAAACTGAAGACCTACTTCCTGCTGCCCAAGATTGCTAAAAAATGATCAGAAATGATCTTTTTTATCATAATTATTATTTATAAAGCCTTTAAAACAACCACAGCTGCAACAAAGTGATGTACACATGAAATTAAGAACATTTAAACACAAAAAAAATTATTATTATTTTTTTTAATACAGTAATTTCATATTTTTATTAAATATGATACGTTCGTAGGTCCCATTGTTCGTAGGTCGATGGAGTCGTAAGTAGGGGGTTTGCTGTATACAGCAGCACAATTAAATGACTTGAAAACAAAAAGGCAATGAAAACCATCTCAGTTTTAGAAAAAACTTGACGTGAATTTATCTATATAACCTGTAAATAGATTGTGTATCTTTTAATGCTTTTTTACCTTGTGTACCTTTTTTATAATTATCTTGTTCTTTTTTTATACTTGAATACTCCTACCTTTGTACCTGTTAATATACCTCTGGCAGACATGTGTTTGTAATGTTGATAACAAACTTAATAAAAATAAAAAAACATGATCCCATTGGCCCCATGGCATTGTTAGTGGTTTGGTTAGCGTTATGGTCTTGTTAGCAGGTACTGTCAGTATAACTGATGATAACAAGGACCGCAGCAGCTGCCCTACAAGACTCCTCCATAGAAAATTCCTTCTATAGAAATTTTATAAACCATTATTATATTACATGTTGTAGATAGTCATAAACAACCTCAGTTTGAACAAATGTAATCCTCATCAGATTGTTAAGCTACATACATTGGGCCAAAGTCCATGTAAACTGGGTTTTAAAACAGTTTCTGTCTCAAAGATTTCATAGTGATTTATGTAAACACAATTTTATAAAATATTCATGGCTACAAATTTTGCTATACAAATTATTCTGGCTAAAATACTGTGAAATTCCAATAAGTAGCCCAGGTATCACCAGAAGAACAGCTGCTACTTGAGCTTGCAGTTAACAATAGCATAAAAAAATAAAGAAGAAAAAACAGCAATGTAAGCATCAGTATGAATTTAAAAAAATCTGAACTGGGGTTGCTTAAATAGATATCTGAAACATGTAAGATATTAATTGTTCATTGTCCTGAGTATACACACTTGTGATATTCTCTTTATCTCTAAATATTGACTGCAGCTACTTATTTTTCTTTTATTTTAATCACAAGAAAACTAAAAATCAGCTCTAAGCATAATTTATCTTGCATTAACAGTAGAGCTCATTAAAATGCTTTCTTTTTTCTTGTTTTTCATTTTTTTTCAGGTGTGTTACTCTACTTTTTATACGAGATGCACTCTGAGTAAAAGCCTACATGTATGTTTACCTCACTGACCTTTTCACGCATGAGGTTATTTCAATCCTCCTGTCTCTCAGCCAGTGTATCACGTTGTCCAAACCAGAAGGAAACGAGCTGAAAACACAAAGCCGAAGTTGAGCTGACAAGCAGCTGCACTCGGAGGTCACGTTCTTTGTCAGGGTCAGGGCCAAGTCATGTTATTTTTTTTAGTGTCCAACGAAAGCTGCAGTCTTGCAAGTGAATGCTTCCAATTGTCAAGTAATGATTTGCATTGCAGGCTATGACCCAAAGAAAATCTGGCAATGCCACACAAGCTAGCTGCTAAAAAAAGGGCTAACTGCTAAGGGAAGAAGAAATGGGAGAAAATGGGAACGGGGAAAGGCACCGAATGCAGCACTTCCCACGACCAGAAAAATGCCCAAGTTACTGGTCTGCCCTCTCCACTCCAATGCATTTCGTGATGAATGGGACATTAATGCTAAAAGGGGTAACAGGAATGTACTTTATCAGTCCTTCTGAAACACACAGTGCAACCCTTTTCTCTGGTGGCATTTACAGAAGTTGCCTCCAGTGTCAAAATGCAAACTACTAAGAAGTTTCTTTAACTTTTAGAAAGTATCTGATTTGCTCTGACTAAAGCAATATAAACCTGCACAGACACAGTAGGCCTGTTAATAATCGAAGATGGGTAATTTTCCAACGACAGATTGTTACGTAACATTTCTGTTGATGACATATTAGTGTCACCATTTAATCTAACCTGTATGTCATTTACCGCATTTTCTGGAATATAGGTCACACCTGAATATACTGTAGGTCGCATTGTCCAATTATTGCCAAAGAATTGGAAAAATCCATATATAGGTTGCACCTGAATATAGGTCACCTACGTCAAAATGTGGACTGTGTTTAGCTCTGCTGCAAATGTCTGCCACAGGAGCGCACAGCAAGGCTTTTAAGAAGATTAACACTTAAAAACAATTATTTGTTTGATAAAAATTATAGCAAATATGTGTCTGAGCTGAACTTTTCTTTAATAAATGAATAATTTTAGCAGGATAAACACCTAAAAATATATATTTGTTAGCTGACATTATTGTAAGAGTGTGTCTCAGTTTAATTTTTGTTAATAAATGATTACAAATCAGCTTATTTTATAAAAAGCCATAAATAGGTCGCACCTGAATATAGGTCGCAGCAGGGCATGCAAAAATGATAAAAAGCCTATATTCTGGAAAATACGGTAGTCTGTGGGAGGAAATCAAAACACCCAGAGAAAATCCACACATGCGCAAGGAGAACATGGAAACTCCACACAGAAAAACCCACAGCGGGGTATCAGACCTACAACCTTCTTGGTGCTAGACAACAGTGCAAAGCAATTGCACCAACATGCAGTTTGCACAGTCAAATTCTGTGTCCGTGACTGGATCCCAACATCAAAGTTGTTGTTTCTAACATGGGTCAGTGCTCCCTTGCACATATGTTCATTTATTTGTGTGGTTCCACCAATTAAAATACCAACAAGAGCTTATATGAGCACATTGTTGCGTTAACTGCAACGTATAATATGAAAGTGAATGATTTATAATATTTGTTCTTTTCCTCATGCTTCAAGCTGACAGTCTTTGAAAGTAGCTAGTTTTTAGTATGACAGTATCATGATAAAACTCACAAACTACTCTGAAGTGTCCTGTCGAGCTGCCGTTATCTTCAGACTTACTTCCTCTCGTCTGGCTTTGCTTTTGGGTCTGTGCCACCCTGATGGATGGAGGGAGGAAAGTTCTCATGAGTAAGTGTCATTCAATCTAATCCAGGTGATTAGTCATGCATTCTCCTCTTGCAAGGTGCGAGACCCCTTTTCTCTCTCCTTCAAACCAGGGGCAATATGAGCACAAAGAAAAAACAGTATCAGTGTTGGTTTTAAATAACGAGGCACGCAGAAAGGCAGGCACGCACAGCGCTGCATGTGATGCGAGTCTGTCCTGAAGATGACCCTGTACTCTCAACTGACGAGGCTTTTTTATTTGTTAGCTTGAGTCAAACGAATTCTCTTTGGTCGTAATTAGCTGTTACAAGTTACAGCTTCTCTATTGTCTGATCATATTAGCGTACTTCAAGTTTTCTTTTTTCTACATTCTCACCCCAAATGGAGCAGCTTCACTTGTTAATATAATATCAAGTCATACATTGATGTATAAATAACAGCTGTTTGTTCAGTCTCTTGGTTTGTTTTGCTGTCCTGTCTCCATGTGCTGCACCCTGCGCCCCCAGAGGACCTAGATGACCTGCGGATGGAGGGTGTGACGAGGCTGGCTCCATCCGGCTGCAAGTTCAGCCAGGGACGCAGCTCCTATCAGCCGGAACCGCAGGCCAAAGTTACACTCAACATCTGTTCTAGGTGTGCCAGGTAAATGATTTCATCTTCTCCTGTCTGACACCCCGTTTGCACGTGTGCGTTAAATTAGAACTGAACGTCAGTTTATGGGCACATATTCTCCACTCTATCTTCACTAAAATCACATGTAGCAAAGATTAATGTAAGGTCCACAATGATATCATGATTCTTCCATGGATAAACATTTTTATTATCTCCATTTTTGTCTTTTATCACTTCCCTCTGACATGTTTTCTGCTTAAATTCATAATCCAGCGTCAGCTTATATTTCTATGGGATTCGACAGGCAGGTACGGGCAACGTTCTTTCTTGATGCCAGTCGGAGATAAACTGGTATCTTCATCAGACGCCAGGCATGCTCCTGCCTTTACAACCTCTACTGTTTGGGTTGTTTCTTCTTTCATTCCTGCAGCTTATCAGTGTTGGGGCTGAAGGATGCGTGGTATCGCGGGATTCCTTTTGTTGACAGTTTATTTACCCGATGTTTCTAAGAAAACTGTTTATACCCTCGTTCCAGGAGTGGCAGAGTGAAGCAGCATCTCTAATCAGGAGTTGTTTTTGGCTCTTATGATGATTTTTTTTGTCTCTGAAATGTCAGAAATACCTTTGCTCTCTATAACCTGAAACCCAATTTACAAAGTAGTTATATTTAGGTGCTACAAGGGATCAGTAAGCTGCAAAAGAAGCTTGGAGATTCTTACAAAATATATGGTGAACAAAGAAGTTTGGGAAACTTTATGCGTCATCTCTGTTTTAAATTACATCTGCTTTAGCAAGATGGCCGCGCTCAGACCAGCCGCAGCTTCATGGGCTCCCAGAACATCCCCAGTTTTTAGTAGTTTTAATAGTGTTTTTGTACCTGACTCTGCGCGTTTTTTGCGGGTGAATTATAGCCGAACTGAGCTGTTAAGAATTGGAGCGGATTTACCACAAGGCACAGCTGAAATCAGCAACGAACTCAAATCAGAGCTCGGAAGATTGGATCTGCTAAGATCATCTTTCTGGAAGCAGATGCGCTCCGGAGGAAAGAAGAGGAAACGGTGCTCTCGAGGGAAAAAGCGTGGCTGTCGAGCAGGAATTATGACGAGACTGCGGGCAGACGCTAAAACCGGGAGACCCCCGATGCCGGCTCTTTTTCTGTCCAACGTGCGCTCGCTGGACAACAAGATGGATTTGCTTCGTCTGAGAGTAACAACGTCGGAGGAGATGAGGAGATGCTCGGTGCTTTGCCTCACGGAAACGTGGATCAATGAGGACACTCCTGACTCTGTTTATGAGTTGGATAATAGGCTATTTTTCAGAACGGACCGGTGCATCGAGACTACGGGGAAAGCACGAGGCGGTGGCGTCTGCATTTACGTTAACAAAGACTGGTGCACGAACTGTGCCGTTATCAGCAGGATCTGCTCAGCTGCTGTGGAGCTTTTAACAATAAGATGTCGTCCACATTACCTCCCCCGCGACTATTCAGCGATAATAATAAGCGCTGTTTACATAGCACCCGATGCTAATGCCAACGACGCCCAGGGAGAAATTCATGACTTACTCACCTCGCTGCAGTGTAAATATCCTGAGGGGTTTTTCATTGTCTCCGGGGACTTCAATCATGTGGATTTACGTGTCATCCTTCCAACCTTCAATCAGCACGTTTTCACAGCAACACGAGGAAATAAGACGCTAGACCAAGTCTTCACGAATGTGAAGGGGGCGTACACGGCGAAGCCACGCCCACCGCTCGGGGCTTCCGACCATCGCTCCCTGTTATTGGTCCCTAGACAGCTCCCCCCACTCAGACGTTCCA